>JAJQKJ010001227.1:0-172354 GCA_029574335.1 Rana kukunoris
AATGTGGGTTTTTTTATTTCTCTTTCTCTCCCCCCCGACTTTAAGGGTATATGCAGCTGGTTTGATATATATCACTGGGGGGTCCCCCAAAAGGAGAAGAGAAGAAAAAAGTGTTTTAAGGAGGCAATGGCCCCACCGGGCTGTAATCCGTTTTTTCTCTATGGGCCAGATTCAGGTAGATGGGCGAATCTTTATTTTGGAGTAACTTTTCTCATTTACGTTCCTCCGCCGAAACTTTAGGAGCAAGTACTGTATTCACACAGCACTTGCTCCTAAAGTTGCGGCGGCGTATCGAAAATGAGCCCGCGGAATTCAAATTGGGCGGGTAGGGGCGTGTATTATTTAAACTAGGCGCGATCCCGCGGCGAACGTACTGCGCATGCGTCGACTGTCAGTGCGCATGCTCCAAATTCTGTCAGGGAACGTCAATGACGTCAATCCCCATTCACGACGTTTTACGCAAAACAACTCAAATTATTTTTTTTTCGACGCGATGACGACGGCCATACTTAACATAGGATACTCCACTAGGGGGCTGGTTTATCTTTACGCCGCGTATCTCTTACGGAAACGTCGGAAAGTCACTGCGTCGGGCCCGAATACGATCGCGAATTGCTGATTCTCGCTGATTAACATATTCTCGGCGTTAATCAGCAGGAACGCCTCCAGCGCCATTTTTTAAATTGCAGTTCCGATACGACGGCGAAATACAATTACGCCGCTCGTATAGGAACTCCAACCCGGCGTTTCTTGTTTTCTGCTTACTGAAAACAGAAACGCCGGCTCAAAGTGAGAGTTAGGCTGGAGTATCACTGATACTCCAAAGTAACTCTACCTGAATCTGGCCCTATGTTTTTACTATTTGCGCCTGCCAACTCCTGGGGTACAGGCTTTACAGAGTTCAGCATTTGGTAATAACTAGAGTTTACTTACAGTTGCTGCTGCTGCAGTATCAGTCCTTAGAGCCCTCCAACAGAGTCCCAGACCAGGGTCCAGTTTGCTGTTAACTAACGTTTTGTTGCTGTTATATGCTGCCGTCTACTTTAGCTTCAGGGCTGTCGGTATCTCTTGTTCCCGGCTGTCATCACCCCACGTTCCTCTCTCCTACTAGGCAGAGATTTTACACAGAGGAGAGCCCCGGTGCTCCCCGTCACTACAGGGGAACCCCCCGGCAACTTCACGCAACCTCGGGGTGAGACCTGAAGCGAGCACGCGTCGCGGAAGGAGGTGGGGGCGGGATGCCTTTAGGAAGAGAGCGGAGGTGTCAGCCGGAGAGCGATGGAACGCTCAGCCATCCCAGTGCTGCGGGGCCCGTTGGAGCTGGAGCTCACCTCTAGCCGCCCCGACGTGAGGCCTGCGCCATCTTAGACTCCTCCCTCCCTGTGCCCTCCTACCTCCAGGCTGATTATGTTGATAGGATAAGACGCATTTCTCTGTTTGCACAGGTCGCATGTGTTGCGACAGGTCAGAGTCGCCTTGAAAAACAGATGTGCGTTATTTCAGTAGATGGCAAGCCTCTTACAGCCCTGCTAGACTCTGGTAGTGTGGTGACCCTAGTCAGGAGCGCTTGTGTAGACCCCGCAAAACTACACCCCAGTAGCATTGGGGTAATGTGCATCCATGGGCACACTCGGGACTACCAGACAGCGGTGGTTGAGGTTGATACCCCTGGGGCAGTGTAACACATTCAGTGGGGGTGGTACCCTCACTGCTCCATGAAGCTTTAGTGGGGAGAGACTTTCCCCATTTTTGGAAGTTATGGGAGAGCAAAGGGAGGCTCATAGATAGAGCTCCCCCTGCTGGGGAAACACGGGAACTCTCACCAGACCTGTTTTGCCATAGGGAAAGGCATGCTGTTGGTGGGATTGAGGAAGCCGGAGATCCTCTTCCTTTCCCTGCCATGGCTGGGGAACCGGAGGCCTTGGAAGCTAGCACCCAGCCTGAGGGAAACGAACAGGAAGTCCCATCGGACCCTGATATGGAGAGTAGCCAAAATGTGGTACCCGACTTGGAGGTCAGGAGAGAGGATTTCTGTACCGAGCAGCTGCGAGAGCCCACCCTCATGAGAGCCAGGGAAAATGTTAAGATGTTGGATGGGGAACCGGTGGATCCTAATTGGGTGGTATCCTTCCCCTACATGGCAGTTAAAAACAATTTGTTATATCGAGTGATAACATGGAGAGGAAGAGGTAGAACAGCTGCTGGTTCCCAAACCCTTTCGCAGGGTGGTGCTGGACCTGGCTCATGGTCATGTAATGGGGGGACATCTCGGGGTCGAAAAAACCAAGGAGAGAATCGTCCAAAGATTTTTCTGGCCCGGTTTGCATGCAGAGGTCAAGGAGTACTGCGAATCGTGCCCCGAGTGCCAAATGTCAGCACCGTCGCCCCATTTTCGCAGCCCCCTTGTCCCTCTACCAATAATCGAGGTCCCCTTTGAGAGGGTTGGCATGGACCTGGTCGGGCCGGTGGTGAAATCGGCCCGAGGTCACCAGCATATTCTGGTGATCCTAGACTATGCGACTCGCTATCCTGAGGCCATACCCTTGCGCAACACCTCTGCCAAGGAATTGGTCCAGGTGTTTAGTCGAGTCGGGATACCAAAAGGGATCTTGACCGATCAGGGCACCCCTTTTATGTCCAGGGTTACCAAGGAATTGTGTAGATTGTACAAAATCTCCCATCTCTGTACTTCTGTCTACCACCCTTAGACAGATGGTCTGGTCAAATGGTTTAATAAAACATTGAAGAGTATGCTGAAAAAGGTGGTCGACAAGGATGGGAGAAACTGGGATTTTTTGCTACCATATCTCATGTTTGCCATACGAGAGGTTCCACAGGTATCCACAGGCTATTTCCCCTTTGAGCTCTTGTATGGTAGGCATCCCAGGGGCCTGCTAGATGTTGCCAAAGAAACGTGGGAAGAGGTCAGCCCATATAGGAGCGTCATAGAGCATTTCTCTTTGATGCATGATCGAATCGCAGCTGTCCTGCCCCTGGTACGGGAACATATGGAGCAAGCCCAGGAGGCCCAGAGGAGGGTCTATAACCGGGGTGCCAAGGTCCATACTTTCAGCCCGGGGGACAGAGTGTTGGTACTGGTTCCTACGGTAGAAAGTAAGTTTCTAGCAAAGTGGCAGGGTCCCTTCAAGGTTGTCGAAAGGGTAGGAGAGGTAAAATACAAAGTCTACCAGCCAGGGAAAAGGAAACCACACCAAATTTACCATGTAAATCTCTTAAAGCCCTGGATGGACCGAGAGACTTTACTGGCCACGTTCCCGCCTCCAACAGACCGGATACCCGTGACACCTGACGTCCCCATCACGGATTCCCTGTCCGTAGCACAACAAAGTGACGTTAGGGCGTTTGTGCAGAAAAATAGAGACTTTTTCTCCCCCTTACCCGGACTGACCAACACGATCCAACATGACATAGTGACGGAACCAGGGGTTCAGGTAAATGTAAAACCGTATATAATTCCAGAGGCCCGGCGAGAGGCAGTTGCGGAGGAAATAAAAAATATGTTAGAGTTGGATGTGATCGAAGAATCCCACAGTGAGTGGTCAAGTCCCATATTGCCGGTCCCAAAACTTGATGGCAGTATCAGGTTTTGTAATGACTTTAGAAAACTTAACAGTGTGTCCAAGTTTGACGCCTACCCCATGCCCCCGGGTCGACGAACTTGTGGACAGGTTGGGACAGGCTCGCTACATAACGACCCTAGACCTAACGAAAGGTTATTGGCAGATACCGCTTACTGAATTGGCCATGGAGAAGACTGCCTTTTCCACTCCTGAGGGCTCGTTTAAGTATAAGCGGATGCCGTTTGGTCTGCATGGAGCCCCTGCATCATTCCAGCGAATGATGGACACAATTTTGAGACCACATCGCTTGTATGCAGCGGCATACTTGGACGATGTGGTCATCCACAGCCCAGATTGGGAAATCGCACCTGCTCTGTGTACGGAGCGGTGGTAGATTCCCTTAGGGAAGCACGTCTCACGGCCAATCCAAAAAAAATGTGCCATAGGCCTGGAGGAGGCCAAATACCTTGGGTACATTATTGGCTGGGGAGTGGTCAAGCCGCAGACCAATAAGATTGAGGCAATTCAAAAATGGCCCCAACCAGTCAATAAAAAAACAAGTGAGGGCCTTCCTGGGCATTACGGGCGTTTCATACCCAATTTTGCCACCATTGCCGCCCCCTTGACCGACCTGACGAAGGGTAGGGGGGTCGGTCATGGTCAAGTGGAACTCCGAAGCCGAGGAGGCATTTCAGAAGTTAAAAAAGGCTCTTTGTATGGTACCCGTACTAGTAACCCCGGATTTTAGCCAGGCGTTTGTTGTACAGACGGACGCCTCTGAGGTGGGCCTAGGGGCCGTACTGTATCAGAACAGGGATGGTGAGGAGCACCCAGTGGTATACTTGAGCCGGAAGCCGAGGAGGCATCAAAGTTAAAAAGGCTCTTTGTAAGCACGAAAGGCGTTTGTTGTACAGACGGACGCCTAGGTGGGCCTAGGGGCCGTACTGCAGGGATGGTGAGGAGCACCCAGTGGTATACTTGAGCCGGAAGCTCAACAAGCACGAAAATAATTATGCCATCGTGGAAAAGGAGTGTCTCGCCATTAAGTGGGCCTTAGACTCCCTGAGGTATTACCAACTGGGGAGGTCATTTAAGCTGGTCAATGACCATGCTCCCCTCAAGTGGATGTGTAACAACAGGGAGAAAAATGCTCGTGTGACAAGGTGGTTCCTGGCTTTACAGCCCTTTAAGTTTACGGTGGAGCACAGGCCGGGAAAGCTCCAAAATAATGCAGATGCCCTCTCCCGTGTGCACTGTATGGTTGGGTCAAGTGCTCAGCCACAGGGACTTGAGCAGAGGGGGAGGATATGTGATGGTATGCGAGGTGCGATACATGACAACAGGTATATTTCACCTCGCATTCGTTCTATCATGAGGGACTGAACCGGAATCCGCTCCGGGTTTTACAGCCTCTGGGGCTGGCTAGGGTTCCGGTCTGGATGTTTGGGCCCACTGGAGTCCAATGTCAGCTGGACTTTAAAACGACCAGGAAGAGAGCTCAACAGTGCTCTGGTTTTGAGACTCAGGAAGGGACCTGAGTGAGTGGAGCGCTGAGTGCTGGACTAAAAAAGGTTTGCTTTACCTCATGTTTTTGTGGGTGACGGGGACCAGCCCTGCACTGTATAGAGAGGAGACTATTTGTTTAGTTAGCGCCAGACGGCAAGGATTTAATTTATTGTTTTGTTTATTTTTTTTAACCTGTAAACGATTTATAAATAAAACATGGAACCCACCAGACTTAAAACAGAAAGTGCCTGCTTGCGGACTATCATTCAGAAAAGTTGATCCCTACGAGCTAATCTCCCACTATATATATATATATATATATATATATATATATATATATATTGTATATACTGTATTACGTTTTTGGGCACACATTCATCAATTCTGCATTGAATCTTTGTAGTCTTATGTGTTAAGGATAAACAGATTTTGAAACTAAATTTTTCTAAAAATGTAATAAAGTCAAATTTTTCTAAAAATGTAATAGTCATGATGGTTCTAAATAATAAGTGACATTTTTTTTATCACATAAACTCTCTATAGCCATTAGAGCTAAAGATTTTTTTTTTTTTTAAATCCTTACTGCTTCGTATAGATGTCTAATGTCTATTGCGTTGTCAGGGCCCAAGTGAAAATATGACTTGCATTTGCTGGGAATATTTAAAAGCTTCTGGAAATCTATTTTAAATCTCTACTAGAGAGACAGGAACAATGGTCCTAAACAACCTAAAAGTTACCCTGACACAGTTGTGATTCCTCGGCACAGGCAATGCCCTTTGATTCCTTCCTTAGGTGAAATGGACTCTACCATGGACCTACAACATCTCTTGACAGCAGAATATGACGGACTAGACCAAAACACATCTAGGCCACTAGGACTTTATTCCACTACACCCTGGAATAACAAAACATGATGTTCTCATAAATACTTTTCCTCATCATTCCAGTCATAGTGGAATTGGGTGGAACTATTTCCTTCCCTTGTAAAACTACCAACGCTTCCTCCTCTCACTCCAACATTATTATATGTTTCTGTCCTTTCTAACTTTCTCCTCTTTCTATTTTTCCATACTCCATATGGCAACACTAGATAATTACTTACTAAAACATGTAGGCATACTACCAACAGGTAGGTGGAAGATGTGGCAAACTCACAACATGCTACTACTAAATAATCAAATAGATTTTACCTAGATATGATTTATGTTTGTGTACCTTGATAAATCTGCATCTACCTTTGTATCTGTGTGCCTTTCATACTATTCTCTACAACAGTGTTTCTCAAACTTTGTCTTGCGGCGCACCAAAAAGATATAAGAATTTTGACGACGCACCTGAAAAGATTTACCAATTTCTGGGGTGAAGAACGTAATTATCGTCATACAACACACACTTTTTTCCCCCTGAAAATAGAGATTAAACAGTGCCTGTGTGTTATAAGCCAATATTTTTTGTTTTTACAACGGGGGGGGGGGGGGATTGTCTGCCACACATTGGGAGGGGGTTTGTTAGGCCGCATGCCCCACCTCTACTGGCCCTGGGACAGCACTGCCAGCATTGTTTGAAGTTTAGAAAAAAATCACTTGCCAGCCCCTTCGCATACCCCGCTCCTCTTGTGTCATTGTAAATGGAAGCTTCTAAATACCTCATTAGCTCCACCCCCTCCTCCTCCGAGTGTAGCTTTAGATTTATTCACATGACCGTCCATGAAAATCAGAGAAGAGCAGTCACGTGACCGGGTCCATAAAAGAACAAATCTAATGAGGTATTTGAAGGCATTTAACATTTTCAGAGTTTCAGACTTGATTAAGTATTTCTTCATCGCTAAACAATGAACAAACTTTATGTATAAGCATCAAAGTTGGAATGGAACAGTCTCTGTTATTATAATATAATTAGAGCGATCAAGTTCTCACGAGATCTCGCACAAATCTCGTGTTACGAAAAGAACCAATGAATGAAAGACTGAAAGACTGACAGATTGCATTTTTATGTTAATTTAACTTATTCAACTTTGATTTGCTCAAGGTTTCAAAACGCTAGCAATTGTAAATATTTTTAAAACTCCCACTGCACAACTGCAAATCTCATACTGCGGGCACACAGTTTGAGAAGCACTGCTTTAAAAAGCTTGCCAATATGTGGCTTTGATTACTATTTTCATTGTTTTCTATTTAATTATATCTCAAATTAAAACCAAGATAAACCAAGATTGAACTAAACAAGTGACAGTTGTCCTAATTTTTTTTTTTTAAAGTGCACAAGCCTCGGCACAAAAGTCAAATGCTTGCGGTTACCTGTGGGTTTTTCTTGGTATCCTGAGCAATTTTTCCGCCAGTTGTGGCTTCAATATTTCTTGGTCTACCTGACCTTGGTTTGGTATCAAAAGAGCACCTAATTTTCCACTTCTTAATAAGTGATTAAACAGTGCTGACTGGCATATTCAAGGCTTTGGATATCTTTTTATATCCTTTTCCATCTTTGTAAAGTTTCATTACCTTGTTACGCAGGTCTTTTGACAGTTATTTTCTATCTCCTCATGGCTTAGTGTCTAGCCTGCTTAGTGCATCCATGTGCGAGCTAACTTGTTGACTATTTATACAGACACTAATTGTGATTTAAAAAGCCACACATGTGTAAAATTAACCTATAATTGCCATGTTAACCTGTGTGTGCCATCTTCTGTGTCTGTACCAAGGCCAAACATTCCAGGGTATGTAAACCTTTTATCTGGGCCATTAGGGTGATTTCTATTATTATGATTAAAAACTATGTGATAATAAATGGCTTCATGTGATTGCCATCCTTAACCACTTCTCATCCTGTGTATTGTCATATGATGTCCACAGATGAGATCTCCCATCCTGGGTGGGCGTCATATGACATCCTCCGCTTCCTGGCAGTATAGGGGACGTGTGTTGTGTTCTTTTTTAAACTTGTCGCTCTTTTTTTGTTTTTAGGGAAAAAATAAAAACCACAGAGGTGATCAAATACCACCAAAAGAAAGTTCTATTTATGGGGAAAATTCGTATGGGTACAGTGCTGTATGACCGCGCAATTGTCATGCAAAATGTTACAGCGCTGAAAATTAGCCTGGTTTGGAAGGGGGTAAAAATTAAGTGGTTTTGGTACGATCAGTCATATTTTCAATATTAATGCCAAAATTTCTGCAAGAGTATGCAAAATTTGTAGCATGTATCTGTCACACTGACTGTTAATAAAATTACCAAGACAGGAAAATGTTTAACTACTAAACTATGTCATTTGCATTAAATTATGTGATACAAATATGTAAAAGTAACACATATTTACTTGCAGTTGAGGAATACAATTTGAATACGGTATATAATTTAGTGACATCTGCTTGTTTACATACTGAATTTGCATATAAAATGTTTTAAAAAAAATTCAGTGGAAAAAACATGATATTCAACGTTTGAGACATTTAAGAGATTACTGCTTATAAACACACATCCTTATCCTGGATTTCATGCCTTTACACTTTAGATTTGCATTTCAGGCAGCTGGTTTGTTCAAAGACATCATAAAACTACAATCCAGGTTTTTAGGTGTTTGAGAACTTAAAGGGTCACTAAAGGAAATTTTTTTTTTTTAGCTAAATAGCTTCCTTTACCTTAATGTAGTGCTGTTTTCATGTTCTCACTGTTCGTTTTTGCTTTGAAGTTGCTGTAATATTTCTCTAATCTCCACACTTCCTGCTTGTCTGGCTCCTTATGAAAAATGTCATGGCAGTTTTTCACTGTGGTCCAAGCTGTGTGTCTAAAACTCCTCAGAACCAATCAGATTAATTTTAAAAACAAAACACTGCCCTGAATTTGTTTGTTTTTGTTCTGTGTGTTTTCCGTACTTCACAGAAACATGAAATCAGTTTAAAAACTAAAGTGAAACTAAAGGCACATTATATGATTGATTTTTATCTGTTTTTAATCATTTTTAAAAGGAATCAGTTAACTTTTATGTCTTTATACCCTGTAAACAGTCATTTCAGCAAAAAAAAAAAAATTCCTTTAGTGATCCTTTAAGTGAGCCACACATGCTGCAATTCAATAAATGGCCTGGACAAATCTAGCTAAAATCTGGTGCTAGCAAAACTGTGGGTTCGATCCTACAGACTGTGTTGACAGAAGGGGGACACTACAGTGGCCAAGTTTATCTCATGAGAATTTTTGGGTAATTGGTATTTTTTTTATATAAAATGTCCATTTTACTTATGAATGCTGATATCTTAAAAATTGTACTTTTATTTCCACCTAACGTGGTTCTTTTTCCTGCTCTCCTCAACTGATATCTTGTGAAGTCTTGCCATTATTGTAAGGCCGAATGAAGCTAGAGATAATTTAAAGCCCAACTATGGGAAATTTAAAAATCCCACCCGGATTGCAAAGATTAGCTGTTTGTTTATTCTAGGGGAGGGTAAAAGAACTGTTGCGTACGAAGTTCGTAACATTTGTAGTGTGGGTGCCGCCTTACTGCAAGTGAGAATTTTCTAGTTTTTTGGAGTTGGGATTTAAGGAGTAATGCTTTATGTCCCAATCAGCTGCTGCATTACCTCACCCACCTTTTTATATGATCAGATCTTGCTCTGCCTCCCTGCCCCCCACCCACTACTCGATCTGTTCCCACTCTGCCTTACTTCTCCAATACAATCAGCTTGCAAACTAATTACCTACTGATTCTAGAAAAATGGAAGGAAGGGAGGTACCAGGACTTTAGAAGTGGTACATATAGAGTGTAGTAACACACACATTTTTAGAAAAATAATTTTATTTTACATTATAATAAATATACATAAAAAACATCCACTGTTGTCGAAAATGATAGGCTTCACAATGTAAGAAGACTCAGTGTTGGTTCGCTCGACATGTTTCGCTCCGAATGGACTTTCCTCAGGAGCTTAAAACAAACATCACTACAGAATATCAGAGAAACAAAGAGTATGTGAATAGGATGGTGAATACAAATCCAAATACATACAGTATATCTGTCTCTCTGGCAACTGTGCTTTATTTATTTTTGTATCCACATTTTGGTCTTAATCAATGAAAGAATTCGATACTTGGTGGTAAGTTGTCTCCCTATGCCCTAAATCTACGCTAACTGCAAAATCTATGAACTGTTAATTACATTTATTTTGATTGTTTATGTAATATAATACATACTTTTCTTATTCAACTTTATTGGTTGTTATATTTACATTGAAATATATACTGTATGTATTTGTATTCACCATCCTATTCACGTACTCTTTGTTTCTGTGATATTCTGTAGTGATGTTTGTTTTAAGCTCCTGAGGAAGCTCCATTCGGATCGAAACATGTCGAGCGAACCAACACTACAATGAGTCTTCTAACATTGTGAAGCCTATCATTTTCGACAACAGTGGATGGTTTTTATGTATATTTCTTATTATGTTAAAATAAAATTATTTTTCTAAAAATGTGTGTGTTACTACACTCTATATGCACCGCTTCTAAAGTCCCTGGGGTCCTTAGGTACCCTTCCCTCCATTTTTCTAGAATTTCTAAACATATTGGATGAGGTGCATTTGTTTTGAAATCCTGCATTTCCACACAATATCTCAATTACCTACTGATACAATCCCCACCTGTCCTTTTCCCTTCCCCACCATGATCATCTACCAATTTCCCCAACCTTGAAAATTTCACATTTTACCCCACACTCTACATCGAGCATAAACAGTCCCCATCACCCACGGTCACCTCCCACTGTTCCTCATTCCCAGCCACAATAACCTCCCACCATGCCTCTTTCCCAGCCACGATCACCTCCCACTGTGTCTCATTGCCATCCATGATCACAGTCGAATATGACTCATTCCAAAACACAATCACCTCCTACTATGAATCATTCCTATCCACAATCAATTCCCACTGTGCCCCATTCCCAGCCATGATCACAGCCGAATATGAACCATTCCCAACCACAATTACCTTCCACTGTGCCTCATTCCCTGTCACAAGCACCTTACACTATACCTCACTACCATTCATGATCACCTTCTATTATTTGTCATTTCCAGCCACGATCCCCTCACATTATTTCTTATTCCAAGTCACGATTGCCTCTCACTATTCCTCATTCCCAGCCATGATCACCTCCCACTATGCCTCATTCCCAGCCACAATCACTGCCCACTATGCCTTATTTCAAGCCACGATCACCTCCCTCTATGCCTCATTCCCAGCCATTATCACCTCCCAGTATGCCTCATTCTCAGCAACAATTACAGCCAAATATGCCTAATTCCCAATTACAATCATGGCAAATAAGCCTTATTACTGGCCTTGATCACCTCCAACCATACTTTATCAGCCACAACCCCCTTATGGTATGCCACATTACCAATTAAGATCACCTCCAACCATGCCATGATCACCTACCACTATGCCTTATTTGTAGGCATGATCTTCTCCTACTATGCTTAATTCTGAGCCATGATTACCTCCCACTATACTACATTCCCAGCTATTGTCACTTTCAGCTATGGCTGTCTACCTACACATGCCCAAAATCTGTGTGCCTCCTAAACACTATTAGTGCCTCTGTTTGGAATTCTTTAATTTGCTACTATACATATTTTTTTTTTTTTTTGAGGTACAAACTACATCACTGATCGTTTTAATTATGTATGATATATATACTGGCCCGGATTCACAAAGCACTTACCCCAACGTATCTCCAGATACGCTGCATAAGTACAAATATGCGCTGTCGTATCTGTGCGCCGGACCCACAGACTAAGATACGCCTAAAAACAGACTTCATCCCACCGACGTAACTTGCCAACGCCGGTGTAGAGTGGGTGCATATTTACGCTGGACGCATGTGGCGCTCCCATTGATTTTCTATTTAAATATGCAAATGAGGGAGATGATTTACGCGGTTTGCGTAAGTTTTACGTTCAGCGTAATGTTATTCCCCATAGATGAGGCGCAACCCATACAAAGGTATGGACCAGGGAACACAAGCCTACGTATTGTATGTTGGACGTCTGTGAATATGGCTGGGCGTAAGTTACGTTAACGGCGTACACAGTGATCCGGCATATCTTATGCAGTTCTTCAGACGTTGTTGTGCGCATGTGCACTGGGATACGTCCACGTCTCGACGAATGCGCAGTTCGTTTTAAGTACTTGTCTGGCGCCCGGCCCATCATTTGCATGGGGTCACGATTCATTAGCATGGATCACGCCCACTTCCACCTACTTCCACTTACGCCGGCTTACGCCTACGAAATATACGCCACGCCGGCGCAGAGTTGGGAGCATTTGCTTTGTGAATTCCATGCTTGCCTCTCTGCGCTGCGTCAGCATAGCGTAAAAGAGATATGCTACGGAGGCATAAATGTGCACCGATGTATGTGAATCCGGGCCATTGTATGTCAACTTAAGCAAATACTACACGTCTTAACAGCTTGTGGACATTAAGGTTATTTCAGCACAGTACATCACATTTTTTTTTTTTTAAACAGCCTTAAAGTTATTTTAGGTTCATGTTTAGACAAACGATAAAGCAAGTCATTTTTCATATATGAGTGTTTGTAGACTACAATTCAGTGCAAAATATAATACCTACTGTCATCCATATTGTAAATCATGCAATTTGGATTTTTATTTAAAAAGACATTTAGCTTTTATTAAATATGAAGAATCAACAAACTGAGTCACAGGATAAAGCAGCTAAATTGAGAAGCAAACTTAAGTTAAAGTGTACTTGGCATGATATATTTTTTGATTAATTTTATAAATTCTAAACTGAATAATATATAGCATTTTTTTTTTAAGTGTACCCTTATATCATTACAAAAAATATTGCTTTGAGCAACAAGAATCTGAGCATGTGAATGGAGATCAGAGCCATTCTGGAAATTTGCGTCCTTCCCTGTTCAATGGTGTCCACACAAAAGAGCAGGGCAAGAGATAATTTCTGTAATGGCTCAGTTAAAGTAAGGTCCTAGAAAACAGGATTGTGTTGGTTGTTCATTGCCCTAGCCCAGTTATCTGGAATTTGGCAGACAGAGATTGCAGCAATAGCCAATTGCAGAGCTGGACCTGCACATGTAATAGGAACTTATAAGTGCATCTCAGACTTTCTATTTGCAGAGTCTTTAAATGAACGTCTTCAAATTGGTACAGTGAGATGTTTGTTTAAGACGGAGACGGCAGGATTCACTACAGAATAGGCCGTTTTTTTTTTTAAATAAAATCTCTTTAGACTGGATAGAGCTCGACAATGATTTATAGATGGGTGAAAATCTGGATTGACCCAATAGTCATTGCCTATTCTATTTTTTCATGAATGAAAAATGTCTTAAATTTAGCCAGTCTCTTGATACCCAAAACGTGCATTTTACTAAACAGCATCCCACAGAAAGACAAAGATTGGAACTGTATCCCTGTACCGACTTTTTCACAGTGCTGATTGATATCAATGCAAACTACTGCTAAACCACAATTGAGGCCTTTGAGAGGAACCTGTCATAACAAATTCGCAGCCACCATTATGTGAGCTGTCATTCTAATCCTTCTACCCCCCCCCCCCCCCCGGTGTCCTGACCATAACACTTTACTGGCACAAGTTTGGGAGCTCCATAATTCATAAAGCAAGGATCATGTTCATTGCAATGTCTTTGGTAACTGCCCCTCTTGCTTTACCATTTACCCAGCCCTGTGCCACTGCCTGCGATATTGCAATGATAAATTACATGTAAAAATGCAAGGCAACTTTTAATCCCGTCAGACCAGGCCTGTTAGGCGATTAATGAATAACACAAACACAGATGACTAATTCATTAATCACACTTTGTCTTTCCATCTGCCTGATTAGCCAGTGCTTTTATTTATTTACCTTCTCGGAGGAACACTTAATCTGTTCGTAGCGCTTGCCATATCGACGGCATCTAAATTAATGATACGCTGAGAATGTGGAATTAAATAAGGACAGCATAGAGATTGGGGAAATACAAAGGAGGGGGATAGACTGCAAGATCTCTCACTGCCATTGACAGGTGGTAAATAGCGAGCCTGTCCTCTATGCAAAGGGCTAGTTTACTGTCCTTCAGATTTTGGGGGCCGAACTGTGGTCAGCGAGAGAAAAAAATGTCCCAGGGTCATTGGGCGTGGACAATGTCTTAGGCTTGGTGGTCAGTATTACAAATTACAGTAACAGGAGGAATAGTGCCTCATCATTGGTAAAAATATGAAGAATAGTGCCCAATCATTGGTGTCAGTGGTAGGAATAGTATCCCATCATTGAAGTCAATGGGAGAAATGGCTCCATTGTTAGTATCATTTGAAGGAAGAGTTTTCCTATCGGTGATGGCTGTGGAAGGAATAGTGCCCCAAGGGACAAATAAAGGCAAGCAAAGGGACGAAGTTTCATGACCGCTGCTCTATGGAACGGCACAATGCCAGGAACCAATGCAATGTTTTACACAAGATCAGAGGATGTATAAGTAAGGTACACACCTTACTGCTTTGTAAAAGGTCATTAGAGTGTTCAGATAATTATCAGCTAACAAAAGAGGGTATACCCCCTAGATGGGACTTTATAAGCCAAACATAGTTAAGTATAAAACAAGATTTTTATTTGGACAATCTATGCATGTTAGCACTTAGTGCAAACACAGTGTGTACACCTAAATACATAGAGACAACAAAGTGCAAATGAACAGTGCAAAACCACCAAAGACAATGTGTGTGCCAATGAAGGCAAAAAATTCACAAAACAACAAACAAACAAAACATAAAAACACTCCAATGGGTGAAGTAAAGTAGCCCTACGCGTTTCTGGTTTTATTCAAAAACCCTCATCAGGGGCCACAGGAGCAGATTCGGGCAGATTACAGTTCAATGGTGGAATGGGAGCGAGTCTCACCCAAGGTCGTTCAGGCTTGTTCCAAAATGGTGTGTCAGGGGGAGGATGAAACTAGAGCATCCAACCCAGCCCTAGCTGCCCGAAGGACGAAAATTGAAAGGGCCCAGGACCTGCTGGTATGTTTCCAGCTGCCTATTGTCCTGCACCAATTCCAAAACTTTTCCTGAGGCAGTTACCCACGTTAGTCTAAGTAGACCGGGAAGATCTAGAAGCCTTTTGTGGCGTTATCCCAGTGTGGATGGCACCCAATCATACAATTAAGGTTGTATAGTTGCATCAAGGATCATTAAGCAGAACTGCAAAGTATTACATATATATCATGCACGACTTAAAGGAGTAAAACTTGTAGTTCGATATCAGAGTGGACCGAGCCGCCGCAGCATGGAGTCAAGATAACAGAGTACCGTAGAGGGAACCTTGTAGCTAACGGTAACAAAGGGAACCAAGCGTGTGTCCACCAGGCCCGCTCACCCCTACAGGGAACAGACTGTGAGCGTGAGGGGGGACCCATAGCGCATAACCAAACCCAAGAATATTCAAGGTTCCATCAGGAAACTGACCCCACGGCCCTCAAACCGAACAGAGCTGACCCCAGAGCCAAGCGATACACAGTTCTTATGATCAGGCATCTAAGGGGCTGATCGTGCATAGGGTTGGGGAGCGGTAGAAGAAGCCTAAAAATAGTGATGATCCCCCCGACCGAACAAGCGATCAATGGAGTGTACTAGACAGGGATCCATGGAAGGGGCAGAGGAGGGGGGGAACTAAAAAAAGGGATTTTTAAATACAGCTTACCTGTAAAATCCTTTTCTTGGAGTACATCACGGGACACAGAGCGGCATATTCATTACTATATGGGTTATATGGAGTACCTTCAGGTGTGGACACTGGCAATCTCAAACAGGAAGTCCCCTCCCTATATAACCCCCTCCCCTAGAGGGAGTCCCTCAGTTTTGTAGCAAGCAGTATGCCTCCCAAAATGGTCACCCAAAAGAGGGGTGGGAGCTCTGTGTCCCGTGATGTACTCCAAGAAAAGGATTTTACAGGTAAGCTGTATTTAAAAATCCCTTTTTCTTTCTCGTACATCACGGGACACAGAGCGGCATATTCATTACTATATGGGATGTCCGAAAGCAATGCTTTAATGAGGGGAGGGAGACATCTTCCAAAGAAGGATTCAATTTAGAGGTAAACTCAAATAATAATAATAATTCCAACTTAGTCAAGAAAAAACTTTTTTCTTTTTTTTTTTTTTTTCTTTTTACAACCAAGGGTGCTTCTGATCCCGAGGATCTCAAACTGCAGCCTGTAGTACTGCCTGTCCAAAGGCAGAATCTGCATTCCTTCTCACGTCTAGTTGATAAAACTTTGTAAACGTGTGGACTGATGACCACGTCGCTGCCTTGCATATCTGAGCCATAGAGATCTGATGGTGTGCTGCCCAGGAGGCGCCCATGGCCCTGGTAGAATGGGCCTTTACCGACAAAGGAGGAGGCAACCTCTTCAAACCGTAGGCTTGAATGATTAATTGTCTAATCCATCTCGAGATGGTGGATTTTGCAGCTGCCTGCCCCTTCTTGGGGCCATCTGGTAGAACGAATAACACCTCTGTCTTCCGGATCTTTTCTGTAGCTTTAAGATAGGCCTTCATGGCCCGGACAATATCCAAGGTATGCAGCAACCCCTCCTTTCTAGATGTGGGTTTTGGAAAGAAGGATGGAAGTACCAAATCCAGGTTCAAGTGAAATTTGGTTATAACCTTTGGTAGAAAGGAAGGATGGGGCCGGAGAACTGCCCTGTCCTTATGCAGAACGAGATATGGTTCCTTACACGATAAGGCTGCTAATTCTGACACTCTCCTGGCCGAAACTATGGCGACCAAGAAAACCAACTTTCTTGTCAGTAAGACTAAAGGAATCTCAGCCAACGGCTCAAAGGGTTGTTTCTGTAAAGTGGACAGGACAAGATTTAAGTCCCATGGACAAATTGGTGACTTGACAGGAGGATTAATACGCAAGACCCCCTGTAAGAAGGTCTTTACCAGCGAGTGGGTGGCCAGCGGCCTCTGAAACCACACTGACAGAGCTGAGATCTGTCCCTTGATTGTGCTTAGTGCCAGGCCTTTATCCACTCCTAGCTGGAGAAAACTTAACACCCTATCAATAGTATATTTGCGGGAATTCCATCTTTTGGATTCACACCAGCCTACGTAGTTCCTCCACACCCTGTAATAAATCACCCTGGAGACCGGCTTTCTAGCCCCAATCAGGGTAGGAATTACCTGCCTAGACAGACCTCTACCCCTGAGAATCAGGGATTCAGCCTCCAGGCCGTCAAATTTAGACGCCGTAATGTAGGGTGGAGGATCGGGCCTTGTGAGAGTAGGTCTGGTTGTAGAGGAAGAGTCCAAGGGTCTCCCACTGCCATCTTCAGGACTAGTGAGTACCAAGTTCTCCGGGGCCAAGCCGGAGCTACTAGAATGACTGGCTTGTGCTCCACTCTGATCTTGCGCAACAGGCGAGAGAGTAACTGTAGCGGAGGGAATGCATATAGAAGTTTGAATTGATGCCAAGGGCAAACCAACGCATCGGTTCCGCAGGCCATAGGATCCCTCGCTCGAGACACGAACCTGTCTAGTTTCTTGTTGAACCTGGATGCCATTATATCTACGTCTGGCATTCCCCACCTCTGGCAGATTGTCTGAAAGACCTGGGGATGCAGAGACCACTCCCCTGGCGACAGACTCTGGCGACTTAAGAAGTCTGCCTGCAGGTTGTCCACTCCGGGAATGAATATCGCCGAAATGCAGGGTACATGAACCTCTGCCCACTGAAAAATCAAGCTCACCTCCCTCTGAGTGGCCCGACTCCTGGTTCCCCCTTGGTGGTTTATGTATGCCACCGCCGTGGCATTGTCTGACTGGATTCTCACCGGGAACCCCTTTAATCTGGAGGTCCATGCCAGAAGGGCTAGGCGAGCAGCTCTGATCTCCAAGATATTGATGGGGAGCTGCCTCTCTGCTTTCACCCAAGTTCCCTGGCGAGAGAACCCCTCGAAGACCGCCCCCCAGCCTGCCAGGCTGGCGTCTGTGGTAACTACCTTCCAGACAACAGGGCTGAAGGATTTTCCCTTTAGAAGATTCTGGGGGTTCGACCACCAGGCCAGGCTTTGTCGGACCCTTGATGATAGCGTCAAAGGGGACTCTAAGGCATGTGCCCTCTTGCCCCAGGCTGCTAGAATGGCTGCCTGTAGGACGCGAGTGTGGATCTGAGCGTATGGTACTGCCTCGAACGTGGCCACTAACTTGCCTAGTACTCGCATACACAGGCGAATAGTTGGTTTTTTCTTGTTTAGAACCAACTGAACCAACCCCTTGATAGCCTCGATCTTTACCAGGGGCAGGAACACCCTTTGCTGTTCTGTGTCTAACCTCATGCCGAGGTATTCCAACTGCTTTGTAGGCTGGAACGCTGACTTTCCCCGGTTTAGGACCCAGCCGAATTCTTCGAGGTACCGAACCGTGAGGTTTACTGCCTTTTGCAGACCCGGCCGTGAGTGATCTATGATTAAAAGGTCGTCCAAGTATGCTAGGACTGTGACCCCTTGGATCCTTAAATTGGCCAGAACTGGGGCTAGGATCTTCGTGAATACCCGGGGGGCCGTGGCCAGCCCGAAGGGGAGCGCCCTGAATTGGAAGTGTCGCTGCCCCACCGCGAAGCGTAAAAATCTTTGATGCGACTGAAAGATTGGTACATGAAGGTAAGCATCCTTTATGTCTATGGAGGCCAGAAAATCGTCCTTCTGAAGCGCGGCGGCTGCGGAAGGAACGAACCCTTAGGTAACCGCTTAACCTCTTTAGGTCCAAGATTGGCCTGACATCGCCGTTGGGCTTTGGTATGACAAAGAGATTGGAATAGAAACCTAGCCCTTGCTCTTGGGCTGGCACCTCTATTATTACGTCCTGGCAGAGCAGGTGATCCAAAGCTGCCAGCAATGAGGCCTTCCTTGCTGGATCCCTTGGTAGCCTTGATTCTTGAAAATGAGGCGGAGGATACCTTAGAAACTCCAGTCTGTAGCCTGTGGTTACAGATGCCCGGACCCATTTGTCGGGGATCTTGGCTTCCCAAACTTCTGAGAAGAAACGAAGCCTTCCCCCCACCCGCGAGAGTGGGGGCGCCCCTTCATAAGGCAGACTTAGGGGCTGTCTTTGTCGGCTTGCGATACCATGGCCTCTTACCCCCAGGGGCCTGTCCCTGCGATCTACTGTTAACGTTGGATCGTGCAGGCGGCCGTCGATACTGCCTGGAATTTGAGGGCCCCGAGACAGGAAAGAGCTGCCTTTTAAATGTAGGACCCCGGAATGTCTTTTTGACCGGTAAAAGGGTACTCTTGCCATTTGAAATAGTCTGAATATATTTATCCAGATCCTCTCCGAAGAGTCGTCCTCCATGGAAGGGAAACCCTGCCAGAAGCTTTTTGCATGGGGGCTCCGCCGCCCAGTTCTTCAACCATAAGAGCCTTCTCATGTGCACCAAAAATAGTGATAAACGAGAGGCTTGCTGGATGGAATCTTTTATAGCATCTACAGCAAAACACAGAGCTCTGGGAATGTCAGAAAACTCTTCTGCTTGTTGGGTAGGCATGTCCTTTAACATTTCTTTTGTCTGGTCTTTTAACGCCTGACAAACTCCAATTGCAGCCACAGCTGGCTGTACCACTGCTCCTGCCATAGCAAAGGATGCTTTTAAAAGTGTCTCTAACCTTTTATCAACCGGATCTTTAAACATATGTATGTTTTCCACCGGGCAAGTTAGTGATTTATTCACACATGAGATGGCTGCATCCACTACTGGGAGCCTCCACCTCTTGGAGAATCTTTCCTCCATGGGGTAAATGACCGCAAATCTTTTCGGTGGCAGAAAAATCCTGTCCGGCCGTACCCAATCCCGAAAGATCAATTCCTCCAAGAGAGGATGGACCGGAAACACTGCGTTGCTTAACGGAGCTTTCAAAGAGCCCAGAGAGGATACCGGAGGAACCTGAGGCTCTGGCAATGGTAAACTAAATGCCGAGCGGACCATGTCCGTCAAAGACTGTACCCACAGTCTTTCTGTCAGGGAGTCTGAAAATGGTTCCTCAGAGGCAGATCCCTCAATCCCTGAACCCTCTTGGTCCAGGTCTAGTTGATCCTCCTGTGATTCCAATTCCTCCGGAGAGAGAATCTCAGCATCTGAGGATACACCTCTTGGTGATGGGGATCTAACCCGTTTCTTACCAGGAATAGCTCTAGCGATCAATGCTGCTATTCTCTCTTCTAGCCCCCCTAGGGATACGGCTAGCATCTCCTCTGTGATAAACACAGGGCTGGGCTGATCTGGGCCAGCCTCCGCACCAGATCTCCCTAATGGCTCATCCAAGGCGCCCTTTATGTTAATAAGTTGCGGGGAAAGTATCGGCATATCATCAGAATCAGAAGGGGAACCCCTTTGTTTTTTGGTCTTTTTTGTACCCTTTGACCCCGAACCTTTGGAAGCCATAATACAAAATCGAGGGACTCCGCCCACAACAACAGACTGTAGTGGCCAGGAGTACAAAACCAGAGCTTAGGGGACAATAGATCACTAATGCCCAAACACTGATGGGATCCCGTATGTTTTTCTCTCTTTTTTTTTTTTTTTTTTTTTAAATATATATTATATATATTTTCTTTTTTAAAACATACAGTGACCCCAAACTTAGTTTGCCAGCCTCCAACCTGCTGCAAAAAGGGGAATTTCTTGGCTTAACAAAAAAAGGCATTGGAACAATGTCCAGCATGTACTACCCCTCTTCCGCCACCGGGAGTCACTGTTCTGCCGCTCTGCGTCCTCTCCTTCTGAAATCAGCCTCAGACTGAGCACTGACAATGCCTGCTGATCTATAACAGCACAAGGCGCGCCCCTGTATGACGCCGCAGGCACGCCCCCCCCGCCCTCCTGTCTGAACGGCGCGAAAAACGTCTATAAGACGTGCGCGCGCGTATGCCGGAACAGGAGGAACATGGAGGAGCCGCGCTGCTGGAGACCCAGGACTGCAGAAACAGGCGGCAGATTCAAACCCCCGGCCAGGTAGGACTCTCCAAAAGGCCCCTAGGGATCCTTACTAGTCCTAGGAAGAAAGCAGCAGGTTAGCTAGCAACACATTCTTAGACAGGGGAACCTAGTGATGGGGGAAAAAAGGTGTCATCCTGTCTCTCTCAGACATAGTGAGCAAGGTTGCCCATGCAGAGCATACTTAGGCTATCCCCCCTTTTAGGTTACCCCGGAGAGCCTGCTGTCGAACCAAGTCCCGCAGGCTCCCCCTTACCTGCTCCATGCTGCAGGATGTTTGTCCAGCAAACTGATCCAATCTTCTCCCATCTCCGTGGGTAGCGTAGTAGACCTTCAGGCCCTGGGGTCCTATGAAGGTACCCACTGTCCTGGACCTATATAGCACCCTGGCAAACAGGAACTTATGGTTTTTACAAACTCCAAGTCCTGGGCCCAGGGTCCAGCCCTCCAAAGAGGAGCATTATAGGCAAAACCCCACGGTTTGGGGCCCGGGTACTGTCCACTTTGGCACTGAGGCTCCTTGGACAGATCCGGTTAGCCCGCCCTTAATACCAAGGATGTGGAGCAAAGCTATTCCGTGACCAACACCTAAGACACTGGCGAAAAAACTGAGGGACTCCCTCTAGGGGAGGGGGTTATATAGGGAGGGGACTTCCTGTTTGAGATTGCCAGTGTCCACACCTGAAGGTACTCCATATAACCCATATAGTAATGAATATGCCGCTCTGTGTCCCGTGATGTACGAGAAAGAAAATGAAAAAGGGGGGGGGGCGGATATCCAGAATGAACTAGGCGTCTACCGTAGAGACCCTTCTCATAGTGGGTGTAACAAGAGTTATATGATTATTTAGGATCAATTTTGTCACTTTATTTTACTCTAATTTGAAAAGAAATTAAATAAAATGTTAAAAAATCTTACTAAAACGTTGTGCCACAAGTCCCACATTTCTACTATAGCTATAGATTTGATATTCCAAATTTAGGGATGTGGCATATACATTTAGTCATCTTTGATCGAATCAAGGTATGTGTCACTGTGATGAGCCATTCAGTATGTTCAACATTCAGCATTAGCATTCTGTATGTTAATTTCACCTTGAGCTACTGATCCTTGTAAGCAAAACAGGTAGAAATTAACATGTGAAAATGTCATTTTAATATTGACCTGAGGTGCCTGAATGTAGATCCTATGATCAGCATGTATATGAGGTTCAATTTCACATAACGCCATTCAACTGTCTAGTGCCTGACAGGTAATCTGCCCACTCCCAACTACAGATGCTGTCTCACTCAGTGATACATCATCCACTTGAAACAAACAAAGTCACAGATACAAGTTTATATAATGCATCTGATGACTTCTGAGGACGTGCAAGTGTAAGAAATCCGTAGAGCGGAGTAGGGACAAGGTGACATCATCACCCATGTCAGTACATGTCACATACTGCTTTAACTTAACATATTTTTATTTGATATACTTTTAATGTATTTATTTTCAATTTGCATTAGTATACATTTTTTTCAAAGAAAGTCATATAATTAAAGCGGTTAGCCATAACAAGAATCTTAGTTTTGTTTAAAGAATGAATAGTGACTAGTTGTCACGGTCAAATGCTCTAATTTTGTTTGGCATTTCTGTGCTTTACTTTTTGATAATCATCCCCAAAAGGACATTTGAACAAATATGGCAGAAAAGAAGAATTGCTATTAGAAATAAATGGTCAGAAGTGAAGAAGTAAAGAAAAGGGATTTTTAAATACAGCTTACCTGTAAAATCCTTTTCTTGGAGTACATCACGGGACACAGAGCGGCATATTCATTACTATATGGGTTATATGGAGTACCTTCAGGTGTGGACACTGGCAATCTCAAACAGGAAGTCCCCTCCCTATATAACCCCCTCCCCTAGAGGGAGTCCCTCAGTTTTGTAGCAAGCAGTATGCCTCCCAAAATGTTTCCCCAAAAGAGGGGTGGGAGCTCTGTGTCCCGTGATGTACTCCAAGAAAAGGATTTTACAGGTAAGCTGTATTTAAAAATCCCTTTTTCTTTCTCGTACATCACGGGACACAGAGCGGCATATTCATTACTATATGGGATGTCCGAAAGCAATGCTTTAATGAGGGGAGGGAGACATCTTCCAAAGAAGGATTCAATTTAGAGGTATACTCAAATAATAATAATTCCAACTTAGTCAAGAAAAAACTTTTTTTTTTTTTTTTTTTTACAACCAAGGGTGCTTCTGATCCCGAGGATCTTAAACTGCAGCCTGTAGTACTGCCTGTCCAAAGGCAGAATCCGCATTCCTTCTCACGTCTAGTTGGTAAAACTTTGTAAACGTGTGGACTGATGACCACGTCGCCGCCTTGCATATCTGAGCCATAGAGATCTGATGGTGTGCTGCCCAGGAGGCGCCCATGGCCCTGGTAGAATGGGCCTTTACCGACAAAGGAGGAGGCAACCTCTTCAAACCGTAGGCTTGAATGATTAATTGTCTAATCCATCTCGAGATGGTGGATTTTGCAGCTGCCTGCCCCTTCTTGGGGCCATCTGGTAGAACGAATAACACATCTGTCTTCCGGATCTTTTCTGTAGCTTTAAGATAGGCCTTCATGGCCCGGACAATATCCAAGGTATGCAGCAACCCCTCCTTTCTAGATGTGGGTTTTGGAAAGAAGGATGGAAGTACCAAATCCTGGTTCAAGTGAAATTTGGATATAACCTTTGGTAGAAAGGAAGGATGGGGCCGGAGAACTGCCCTGTCCTTATGCAGAACGAGATATGGTTCCTTACACGATAAGGCTGCTAATTCTGACACTCTCCTGGCCGAAACTATGGCGACCAAGAAAACCAACTTTCTTGTCAGTAAGACTAAAGGAATCTCAGCCAACGGCTCAAAGGGTTGTTTCTGTAGAGTGGACAGGACAAGATTTAAGTCCCATGGACAAATTGGTGACTTGACAGGAGGATTAATACGCAAGACCCCCTGTAAGAAGGTCTTTACCAGCGAGTGGGTGGCCAGCGGCCTCTGAAACCACACTGACAGAGCTGAGATCTGTCCCTTGATTGTGCTTAGTGCCAGGCCTTTATCCACTCCTAGCTGGAGAAAACTTAACACCCTATCAATAGTATATTTGCGGGAATTCCATCTTTTGGATTCACACCAGCCTACGTAGTTCCTCCACACCCTGTAATAAATCACCCTGGAGACCGGCTTTCTAGCCCTAATCAGGGTAGGAATTACCTGCCTAGACAGACCTCTACCCCTGAGAATCAGGGATTCAGCCTCCAGGCCGTCAAATTTAGACGCTGTAATGTAGGGTGGAGGATCGGGCCTTGTGAGAGTAGGTCTGGTTGTAGAGGAAGAGTCCAAGGGTCTCCCACTGCCATCTTCAGGACTAGTGAGTACCAAGTCCTCCGGGGCCAAGCCGGAGCTACTAGAATGACTGGCTTGTGCTCCACTCTGATCCTGCGCAACAGGCGAGGGAGTAACTGTAGCGGAGGGAATGCATATAGAAGTTTGAATTGATGCCAAGGGCAAACCAACGCATCGGTTCCGCAGGCCATAGGATCCCTCGCTCGAGACACGAACCTGTCTAGTTTCTTGTTGAACCTGGATGCCATTATATCTACGTCCGGCATTCCCCACCTCTGGCAGATTGTCTGAAAGACCTGGGGATGCAGAGACCACTCCCCTGGCAACAGACTCTGGCGACTTAAGAAGTCTGCCTGCAGGTTGTCCACTCCGGGAATGAATATCGCCGAAATGCAGGGTACATGAACCTCTGCCCACTGAAAAATCAAGCTCACCTCCCTCTGAGCGGCCTGACTCCTGGTTCCCCCTTGGTGGTTTATGTATGCCACCGCCGTGGCATTGTCTGACTGGATTCTCACCGGGAACCCCTTTAATCTGGAGGTCCATGCCAGAAGGGCTAGGCGAGCAGCTCTGATCTCCAAGATATTGATGGGGAGCTGCCTCTCTGCTTTCACCCAAGTTCCCTGGCGAGAGAACCCCTCGAAGACCGCCCCCCAGCCTGCCAGGCTGGCGTCTGTGGTAACTACCTTCCAGACAACAGGGCTGAAGGATTTTCCCTTTAGAAGATTCTGGGGGTTCAACCACCAGGCCAGGCTTTGTCGGACCCTTGATGATAGCGTCAAAGGGGACTCTAAGGCATGTGCCCTCTTGCCCCAGGCTGCTAGAATGGCTGCCTGTAGGACGCGAGTGTGGATCTGAGCGTATGGTACTGCCTCGAACGTGGCCACTAGCTTGCCTAGTACTCGCATACACAGGCGAATAGTTGGTTTTTTCTTGTTTAGAACCAACTGAACCAACCCCTTGATAGCCTCGATCTTTACAAGGGGCAGGAACACCCTTTGCTGTTCTGTGTCTAACCTCATGCCGAGGTATTCCAACTGCTTTGTAGGCTGGAACGCTGACTTTCCCCGGTTTAGGACCCAGCCGAATCCTTCGAGGTACCGAACCGTGAGGTTTACTGCCTGTTGCAGACCCGGCCGTGAGTGATCTATGATTAAAAGGTCGTCCAAGTATGCTAGGACTGTGACCCCTTGGATCCTTAAATTGGCCAGAACTGGGGCTAGGATCTTCGTGAATACCCGGGGGGCCGTGGCCAGCCCGAAGGGGAGCGCCCTGAATTGGAAGTGTCGCTGCCCCACCGCGAAGCGCAAAAATCTTTGATGCGACTGAAAGATTGGTACATGAAGGTAAGCATCATTTATGTCTATGGAGGCCAGAAAATCGTCCCTCTGAAGCGCGGCGGCTGCTGACCGGATGGATTCCATCCGGAAGGAACGAACCCTTAGGTAACCGTTTAACCTCTTTAGGTCCAAGATTGGCCTGACATCGCCGTTGGGCTTTGGTATGACAAAGAGATTGGAATAGAAACCTAGCCCTTGCTCTTGGGCTGGCACCTCTATTATTACGTCCTGGCAAAGCAGGTGATCCAAAGCTGCCAGCAATGAGGCCTTCCTTGCTGGATCCTTTGGTAGCCTTGATTCTTGAAAATGAGGCGGAGGACACCTTAGAAACTCCAGTCTGTAGCCTGTGGTTACAGATGCCCGGACCCATTTGTCGGGGATCTTGGCTTCCCAAACTTCTGAGAAGAAACGAAGCCTTCCCCCCACCCGCGAGAGTGGGGGCGCCCCTTCATAAGGCAGACTTAGGGGCTGTCTTTGTCGGCTTGCGATACCATGGCCTCTTACCCCCAGGGGCCTGTCCCTGCGATCTACTGTTAACGTTGGATCGTGCAGGCGGCCGTCGATACTGCCTGGAATTTGAGGGCCCCGAGACAGGAAAGAGCTGCCTTTTAAATGTAGGACCCCGGAATGTCTTTTTGACCGGTAAAAGGGTACTCTTGCCACTTGAAATAGTCTGAATATATTTATCCAGATCCTCTCCGAAGAGTCGTCCTCCATGGAAGGGAAACCCTGCCAGAAGCTTTTTGCATGGGGGCTCCGCCGCCCAGTTCTTCAACCATAAGAGCCTTCTCATGTGCACCAAAAATAGTGATAAACGAGAGGCCTGCTGGATGGAATCTTTTATAGCATCTACAGCAAAACACAGAGCTCTGGGAATGTCAGAAAACTCTTCTGCTTGTTGGGTAGGCATGTCCTTTAACATTTCTTTTGTCTGGTCTTTTAACGCCTGACAAACTCCAATTGCAGCCACCGCTGGCTGCACCACTGCTCCTGCCGTAGCAAAGGATGCTTTTAAAAGTGTCTCTAACCGTTTATCAACCGGATCTTTAAACATATGTATGTTTTCCACCGGGCAAGTTAGTGATTTATTCACACATGAGATGGCTGCATCCACTACTGGGAGCCTCCACCTCTTGGAGAATTTTTCCTCCATGGGGTAAATGACCGCAAATCTTTTCGGTGGCAGAAAAATCCTGTCCGGCCGTACCCAATCCCGAAAGATCAATTCCTCCAAGAGAGGATGGACCGGAAAAACTGCGTTGCTTAACGGAGCTTTCAAAGAGCCCAGAGAGGATACCGGAGGAACCTGAGGCTCTGGCAATGGTAAACTAAATGCCGAGCGGACCATGTCCGTCAAAGACTGTACCCACAGTCTTTCTGTCTGGGAGTCTGAAAATGGTTCCTCAGAGGCAGATCCCTCAATCCCTGAACCCTCTTGGTTCAGGTCTAGTTGATCCTCCTGTGATTCCAATTCCTCCGGAGAGAGAATCTCAGCATCTGAGGATACACCTCTTGGTGATGGGGATCTAACCCGTTTCTTACCAGGAATAGCTCTAGCTATCAATGCTGCTATTCTCTCTTCTAGCCCCCCTAGGGATACGGCTAGCATCTCCTCTGTGATAAACACAGGGCTGGGCTGATCTGGGCCAGCCTCCGCACCAGATCCCCCTAATGGCTCATCCAAGGCGCCCTTTATGTTAATAAGTTGCGGGGAAAGTATCGGCATATCATCAGAATCAGAGGGGGAACCCCTTTGTTTTTTGGTCTTTTTTGTACCCTTTGACCCCGAACCTTTGGAAGCCATAATACAAAATCGAGGGACTCCGCCAACAACAACAGACTGTAGCGGCCAGGAGTACAAAACCAGAGCTTAGGGGACAATAGATCACTAATGCCCAAAAACTGATGGGGCCCCGTATGTTTTTCTTTTTTTTTTTAAATATATATTATGTATATATATTTTTTTTTTTTTTTTTAAACATACAGTGACCCCAAACTTAGTTTGCCAGCCTCCAACCTGCTGCAAAAAGGGGAATTTCTTGGCTTAACAAAAAAGGCATTGGAACACAGTCCAGCATGTACTACCCCTTCTTCCGCCACCGGGAGTCACTGTTCTGCCGCTCTGCGTCCTCTCCTTCTGAAATCAGCCTCAGACTGAGCACTGACAATGCCTGCTGATCTATAACAGCACAAGGCGCGCCCCTGTATGACGCCGCAGGCACGCCCCCCCCCCGCCCTCCTCTCTGAACGGCGCAAAAAAACGTCTATAAGACGTGCGCGCGCACGCGCGCGCGCGTATGCCGGAACAGGAGGAACATGGAGGAGCCGCGCTGCTGGAGACCCAGGACTGCAGTATCAGGCGGCAGATTCAAACCCCCGGCCAGGTAGGACTCTCCAAAAGGCCCCATAGGGATCCTTACTAGTCCTAGGAAGAAAGCAGCAGGTTAGCTAGCAACACATTCTTAGACAGGGGAACCTAGTGATGGGGGAAAAAAGGGGTCATCCTGTCTTTCTCAGACATAGTGAGCAAGGTTGCCAATGCAGAGCATACTTAGGCTATCCCCCCTTTTAGGTTACCCCGGAGAGCCTGCTGTCGAACCAAGTCCCGCAGGCTCCCCCTTACCTGCTCCATGCTACAGGATGTTTGTCCAGCAAAACGATCCAATCTTCTCCCATCTCCGTGGGTAGCGTAGTAGACCTTCAGGCCCTGGGGTCCTATGAAGGTACCCACTGTCCTGGACCTATATAGCACCCTGGCAAACAGGCACTTATGGTTTTTACAAACTCCAAGACCTGGGCCCAGGGTCCAGCCCTCCAAAGAGGAGCATTATAGGCAAAACCCCACGGTTTGGGGCCCGGGTACTGTCCACTTTGGCACTGAGGCTCCTTGGACAGATCCGGTTAGCCCGCCCTTAATCCCAAGGATGTGGAGCAAAGCTATTCCGTGACCAACACCTAAGACACTGGCGAAAAAACTGAGGGACTCCCTCTAGGGGAGGGGGTTATATAGGGAGGGGACTTCCTGTTTGAGATTGCCAGTGTCCACACCTGAAGGTACTCCATATAACCCATATAGTAATGAATATGCCGCTCTGTGTCCCGTGATGTACGAGAAAGAAATACAGAATTCTGCCATGTTTTTCTCCTTTTCTAGCCAAGAGTAGGATATTAATATAACAATCTTGGCAGACGCACAAATATTTAAATAAACATTTTTGAACTGAAAATAAAATATATCTACATTATATTGTCTTCTGTGTTTATTTCACTCAGGAACAAAGGTTCCTAGATGAGCAATACTAGTGTTTGAAGCATGAGACATAAAACATCAATGATATCAGGTACCATCTTTATAAACTTTCAAATGCTAATTAGATTTTTAATTGAGGTTTAGCCATGTACATCAATAATTAACTACAAGCTCTGATACAGACTTTGTATACTTTCTGATCTTTAAAAACTTTTTGCGCTTTAAATGGCATAACTCCAACAGCAATGTTTAAAGATAAAGCTCAAGCTGAACTCCAGGCAAACAGCTTAATGGGGTTGTAAAGTCAGAAGGTTTTTTATCTTAATGCATTATATGCATTAAGATAAAAAGCCTCCTGAGCGCAGCAGCCCCCCTCAACCCTCCTAATACTTACCTGAGCCCCATCTCTATCCAGTGATGTCCACGTATGCCTCAGCCGTCCAGGACTCTCTCTCCCGGTCCCGCTGCTGTCAATCAAACTCAGCCAATCGGGAGAGAGAGATGGCAGGGCCAAATGGCAGCTCCGTGTCTGAGCTGCAGCTCGGCTGGGGTGCCCTGATAGCCAGCTACTTGCTGTAGGGGCACTCAACAGGATCGCAGGTGCCAGAAGTATAACATGTTTGTTATTTATAGAATAATAATAGAAAAAAAAGATGAGACTTTACAATCACTTTAAAGCGTAACTAAACTACCAAGTTTATCGGCATATAACACGCACAGGCATATAACACACACCTTAATTTTAACAAGATGTAAGCTCCAAGTTAATCCTACTACAGTTTACACAGGACAAAAAATGTTTCCAACCACTAGTGCACAAGCATACCAACTGGCAAGTACTAGAAGTGTTAGATAGGTAGGGTAGCAAAGAGAAAGTGAATATACAGTAAGCTACTGCAAGGGCTAGTATTAAAGTGAACCGGTTTCTTTGACCTGCATGGGAAAAGCTCAGATTTACTTAACTACTAGCCGACTGCCCGCTGTCCTATTACTGCAGGACGGTGGGCACTGCTGGGCGAGAGCCCGTAGCTATACGTCCGCTCCTAAGCAGCCGATAGGGGGCACGTGCGCACCGCCGAAGACGGCGCGCACGCCCCCACTCGCCCCGAGTCCCGCGCGCATGCCCGGCGGGTATGAACGCCGCCGGGCACGCCCGCTCGTTAGAGCGGGGACCGGGATCTTTGTGTGTAAACAAAGATCAGTGATTTCCCCTAGTGAGGCCACCCCCCCATACAATTAGAACACACCCAGGAACACACTTAACCCCTTCCCTGCCCCCTAGTGTTAACCCCTTCACTGCCAATGGCATTTTTATAGTAATACAATGCATTTTTATAGCATTGATCACTAGATACGTTTTTCATTCATTCATTCATTCATTCATAAAAATGCCAATGGCCCCAAAAATGTGTCAAAAGTGTCCCGCCATAATGTCACAGTACTGAAAAAAAAAATGCTGATCGCCGCCATTACTAGTAAAAAAAAAATATTAATAAAAACGCCATAAAACGACCCCCTATTTTGTAAACACTATAACTTTTTATAAACCAATCAATAAACACTTATTGCGATTTTTTTACGGGGGATATTTATTATAGCAAAAAGTTAAAAATATTGCATTTTTTTCAAAATTGTCGCTCTATTTTTGTTTATAGCGCAAAAAATAAAAACCGCAGAGATGATCAAATACCACCAAAAGAAAGCTCTATTTGTGGGAAAAAAAGGACGCCAATTTTGTTTGGGAGCCACGTCGCACGACCGCGCAATTGTCAGTTAAAGCGACGCAGTGCCGAATCACAAAAAGTGCTCTGGTCATTGGACAGCAATATGGTCCGGGGCGAAAGTGGTTAAAGTGGTTCTAAAGTCTAATGCCGCGTACACACGGTCGTTTTTTGCGATGAAAAAAACGACGTTTTTTGTGAAGTAAAAAACGACGTTTTTGAAACGTCACTTTCAAAGACGATGTTGCATACACACCATCGTTTTTTCACAAAAAGCGAGGTTACGTTCACCACACTTTTCCATTGAAGCTCGCTTCATAACTAGCTTCTGGGCATGCGCGGGTTGAAAAACGTCGTTTGAAACAACGTTTTTGCTACACACGGTGACTTTTTGTGAAACAAAAAACGACGTTTTGAAAAAGGACACAAAAAATTCAAGCATGTTGGAATTTTTTTTTGGTCGTTTTTTTTAAGACAAAAAACGACGTTTTTGCAAAAAACACGATCAATTTAAATGACGTTTTAAAAAACGACGTTTTTTTTCATCGCAAAAAACGACCGTGTGTACGCGGCATAAGGCCGGGATTTAGATGCATTGGCGTATCTTTGTGCGGGCATAGATTATCTTATCTATGATACGCCGCCGCAACTTAGAGAGGCAAGTGCAGTATTCACAAAGCACTTTCTCCGTAAGTTGCGGCGGCCTAGCGCAAATTGGCTGGCGTAAGCCCGCCTAATTCAAAGTAGGAAGGAGGTGGGCGTCATCTATTTAAATAAGCGTGACCCCCATGCAAATTAATGGCCGGTCGAACTGGGCATGCGCGCGCGCATGCTCAGAATCACGTTGCATATACTCCCTAAGATACGTCGGCGCAATGCCTACGACGTCAACGTAACCTACGCACTGCCCTATCCACGTAGTACTACGTAAACGGCGTATGCGACCTAAAATTTGATGGTGTCGTTCCCTGGCCCATACCTTTGCATTAGCTGCGCCTGCTATATGAGGGGTAACTTTACGCCGGACGTAAGCCTTCCGAAAATCGCGTATATGAAGTGGCCGGGGCAATCTACTTTCGTGAATCGGCGTATCTTACTCATTTGCATATTTAAAATGGGAATGCCGAATGCGTCCAGCGTAACTATGCGCCCACAATACGGCAGCATAGGCAAGTTACGTCGGACGGCTGAAGTCATGTTTTTTTTTTAACATATCTCGCTTTGTGAATCGGCGCAAAGATGCGACGGCGCACATTTGTACTTACGACGGCGTATCTTTTGATATGTTCAATGTTTTTAACCTTAAATTGGATGTAAACCCCACATTTTTTAATTTTTTTTTGATGTCACAATGTAGAGTATAAGATTTCACTGAACATTAAAAGAGGATTTCTCAGATCTGGATTAACTCTGTGTGGCAAGACTGGGCACAGATGATAGGAAATCTTATACTCTACATTGTGACATAAAAAAAAAATTGGGTTTACACCCACTTTAATGTATTCTCTGCATAGAGGTTAAAAAAAACTCTTCATTACTTGTTTTCCCCTCTCCCCCTCCCTAAAAACTTACCTGACACCTCTTCTCACTTCTTGGTCCCACAGGACACTGAGGGAAGTTGGTCAGTCAAACTCCAGTGAAGAGGGATCAGGGCATGGCTTACCACCACTCAATGCGTCCATGGATGCACACAGCCTGGAGCGGGAGCACGCCTGCACAGGTGCCCATGAACACCATGCTTGCTGAGGAGGCATTTAGAAGGAGCAGATAACACCGGCAGGGAACCAACAAGGGAACCTACGGCTGGGGAGCACCGATTTTTCAAAGCCGGGCACCCCTTTCATAGACTCCCATGTTAAAGGTCAGTCTAGTCATGGGCACAGTGAGGCATGCAGATGGACACCCTAGGCTTATACTCAAGTCAATAGGTTTTCCCATTTTTTGGTGGTAAAATTAGGTGCATCGGCTTATATTGAGGTTGGCTTATACTCGAGTATATAGGGTACCTTTTCTGATCAGCATTATAAAGCCTATAGTCTTATAACGTCTATTAATGTCCAGCTAAGCATTTGTTAAAGTTTGCAGGGGGGTTTTCATTCTCCTCTGACTGTCCGATGAGGCTGCATGACCCCTGACTTTTTACCTGGACAGTGCTGATTGGCCCTGTGCTGATCACATGCAGGGCTCTGTACTATCAGAAGATGGATTGGTGACAGCAAGAGAAGGGGGGGATTAGAGAAGACAGAATTAAACAGCATTTTTACACAATACAGAGGATTAACCAATAACGTTCCACAATGAGTAGAACATGCTTTACTGCATATACATACTGATTTTACTGTTGTGGGGATAGCAACACTTTAATCCTGGACGTGTGTCTGTCTAATCACTAATAGGTGCAACATTATATTCGTTATCTGGATATTTGATTATCAACCTCTAATAATATATGTGGCCTACAATAAAAATGCCAAAAAAAAAAAAGTTCCAAATGTATACAAATATAGTAACTATGAATGTGTGCGTAATTCCAGAACTGTTACATTTTAATGAGGAGGTTTATGCAAATATAAGGACTATGGCACATAAGTGATAATGCCACCGGTGACAGCTTACAGCAACAGGATTGCGAAGCGACCTCGTACCTTCCCCTATGGAGTTGATTCCTTACTGAACAATACAGCCAGATGTCTACTCCACCGCGTTTCCTCACCAGTGAGTAACAAGGCAATATCTTTTACTGAAGGTGTCAGTTGTAGTTTGATGGTTGACGCCTTAGCAGGATCATCCATGTAACGTGGCCATAAGTGCGAGTTGTTATACGAAATTGTATTTTGTTCTATTTCAGTGTTAAAAATATTTTTAGTGTTTGGTGGCATCTATATCGACATTGGTGAGTTTTTGGCATTAGAATATACGGTTTGGTACTAAGGAAGACAACATATACAGTATCAGGTTTCACAAAAGCAGCAGATGTTTGTCCTCAAGCAATTTATTTACATAAGACAGAAACACATATAGGCTTTAATAATGTGGAAACAGAGACTATGCCATCCATCAAAGCGGGATGTATAAGTAAAGCGAAGACTCATGTTTGCATTATGGTATCCATGTTTCCATCTTCCTCTGCATGTTAATACATGGTATGATCTTCGGTAAGAGTCGCTATGGTAACAAGGATTAAACTCAATATTTTATTTGGGGCTTTTATAAAGATGCAGGGAAAGCCAGTAATTAAAAAAGTGAGGTAAATTGCGCTAATCAAGATATGATGCTGTGCATCAAATCAAATAAAGTAAAAGGTGCACGTGAAATGCAAACTAAACATAAATGGAGCTGCGGTTTAAACTGTCATATAAACAGAATAGCAATGTGAGAAAAGAAAAATAAACCGCGCTAATGACCAATAAACATAAAATGCATTAAATAATATGTGGACCACACCGATTAATGTGATAATATGCAAGGTTGGAAAAACAATCCAAAAAACAAAAATTAATGTGTCCACAAAACACAAAAAGGCATTTGTAGTCCAAAGTGAGAGGGCTAGCAAGGTTCCATACACAAAAAATTGTGAATAATAAATTATAAACAACAAAAGTCCAGAGAAAATAAGACGTGACATCCACCCTGGTGAAGCCGAATCCCAATATGAGTCAGCAGGATATTGGTTAACACTGATGTGACATGCAGCGAAGACCTCCACCACACGCATATGCAACTCTGCTTACCAAATGTAAATGGTCCCTGGCTGAGAGGAGACCAAAACAGCATACAGGATCAACAAACAGCTAGGCTCGGTGAGAGAGTGAAACAATTCAGCTTGGGTCATCCGACAGTGGCTCCAATAACAATGGTCACATGAATATAAAAGGAGACAAGAATGCCTCGATAGTGTAAAATCACTTAAAATTTATTGTTCAAAATAATGAAGAAATACACTCACATTTTGCAGTAAAAGAAAGGCCTTAAACCTGCAGCATCTGGCCGGTCAGCATGCAGGTAAACCCATGTAGTATTGAGTAGTCCAAGGGTGATGGCAGAGTGCCACTCGGTACGCCCTGACTAGGTTTGTGGTTAAAACACTTTTTCAAAGGGCACGGGTGGCCACTGCAACACCCCTGGTATTTATACTAAAACTGAAGACAAACAGGCCCCCAGCTGGAGAAACCAAGCCTCTACTTCAGAACCAATTAAAATCCTCCATTACCAGTCTTAAAGACCAAGCCTCACTCTGGAGTTGGCCAATGCAGTTAGAGCACAAGCAAAGGTGGAAAACCAAGCCTCTCTTTGGGATTGACAGGCCCCCAGCTGGAGAAACCAAGCCTCTACTTCAGAACCAATTAAAATCCTCCATTGCCAGTCTTAAAAACCAAGCCTCACTCTGGAGTTGGCCAATGCAGTTAGAGCACAAGCAAAGGAGGAAAACCAAGCCTCTCTTTGGGATTGACAGAAACTAATGTGTCACTATAACCAACCAAGGCGTGCTCTAATATGCAGTGGACAAAATGGATATAGCAGAGTATTGAGTCCAACCAGGCCACATTCAATGCAGACATGTCCTGTGAGTGGATGGAAACAATCCTTGTAAGTGATGAAAAAAACACCCCCACCAGAAATCTGCCTATCGGTATGGCTAATTTAAAGGCATACCGCAGGAAATAAGCGTAGCCTACCATTCCCACCCAAAAAACAAAATAACATTACAATATAATAAAATATGAAAATATTAAGTATAAGAACCATTTACATATATAGCAATTAAGTCAGAAAATTGCAATTGAATATAAAATGAATAAAACAGTTTGGAACTTGATAAGTCCTTATTCATAACAGTCACCCCAACTATGCCTGAAAACTGACCCCAAAGAAAGGTCAGTTGGCAGACTACATCTATAAATGTGTGAAATGTGAAAACACTCCACCTAGCGCTGAAGAGTCAGGTGACAGATAGTAGCATTAACCCATTACCTCCACACAACACATGAGGAGGGAAAAAAATAGAAAAAATAAATAAAAATACAATTAAAATATTAAAGTTATTTAAAAATTGTTTAAGAAGGCTAGGACCATCACCCAACTGGCTAAGCATTACTGATAAAAGCATTGATATCAGTATCAATGTTCAGTCCATGTGGTGTGTAAAATTTGAGACGGTATATCCACGCCATTTCAAGTTTTGAAATTTCGCAGACCATGGCACTCCCCCTCCAATGGGGCCGATATTTATCTATCCCGAGATAAATTTTCTTGATCTCAAGATCTCAATTAGAGACAACAGGTTCATTACCAGTACTTTCTTTAAATCTACGGATCGCAACTCCTATATCCCACTTGATAGCTGTCATCTACCGGCCTGGCTGTCCCTCAAGGTCAGTTTACACGCCTTAGGCGTAATTGTACGGACCTAGAGTCCTTTGAGAGTCAAGCTACAACACTCTCCAATCCCTTTATTGAAAAAGGCTATGACAGCTCTGTATTGTCTCAACTAATTAAAGATACTAAAGTAATGGACCGAGGACAACTTTTGGGTGACCGCACTAGGACCGATAAGATGAAGGACTTCACTGCTCCCTTCGTGACCATTTTCTCTGTCCAACACCACCAGAAAAAGAGACTGATAGAAAAACATTGGCACATTTTGACTACAGATCTCGTGTTGGCTCCGGCTTTACCCGAGAGAGCCAGGATTATATTTAAGGGAGCTTCTACATTGGGTAACCAAATAGCTCCCACTGTTTCTGATCCCCCCGAGGGAGCTAGATCCTTTTTTGGGAACCTGACCGCATACCATAAGTGCCGGAACTGTCAGGTCTGTACACTTAACAGCTGTCGGGATAGAAAAATTTGCTCTTTCCGGTCCACCAAAACGGCCAATCCTACAATGTGGAGCCTTTCATTACGTGTTCCACCAAAGGAGTTGTCTACCTGATTCAGTGCCCTTGCGGTCTTCAATATGTGGGGAGGACCAAAAGGGCACTGAAGGTTAGACTGAACGAACATATTACTAAGATAAGGAAAGGCTTTGGAAAACACTCAGTGTCCCGCCATTATGATTTGGTGCATAACAAAGATCCCTCTAACACCTTGTTTATCGGGATAGATAAATATCAGCCCCATTGGAGGGGGAGTGCCATGGTCGGCGAAATTGTAAAACTTGAAATGGCGTGGATATACCGTCTTAAATCTTACACACCACATGGACTGAACATTGATATTGATATCAATGCTTTTATCAGTAATGCTTAGCCAGTTGGATGATGGTCCTAGCCTTCTTAAACAATTTTTAAATAACTTTAATATTTTAATTACATTTTTTCTATTTTTTCCCTCCTCATGTGTTGTGTGGAGGTAATGGGTTAATGCTACTATCTGTCACCTGACTCATCGGCGCTAGGTAGAGTGTTTTCACATTTCACACATTTATAGATGGAGTCTGCCAACTGACTTTTTTTTGGGGTCAGTTTTCAGGCATAGTTGGGGTGACTGTTATGAATAAGGACTTATCAAGTTCCAAACTGTTTTATTCATTTTATATTCAATTGCAATTTTCTGACTTAATTGCTATATATGTAAATGGTTCTTATACTTAATATTTTCATATTTTATTATATTGTAATGTTATTTTGTTTTTTGGATGGGAATGGTAGGCTACACTTATTTCCTGCGGTATGCCTTTAAATTAGCCATACCGATAGGCAGATTTCTGGTGGGGGTGTTTTTTTCATCACTTACCAGGATTGTTTCCATCCACTCACAGGACATGTCTGCATTGAATGTGGCCTGGTTGGACTCAATACTCTGCAATATCCATTTTGTCCACTGCATATTAGAGCACGCCTTGGTTGGTTAGTGACACATTAGTTTCTGTCAATCCCAAAGAGAGGCTTGGTTTTCCTCCTTTGCTTGTGCTCTAACTGCATTGGCCAACTCCAGAGTGAGGCTTGGTCTTTAAGACTGGTAATGGAGGATTTTAATTGGTTCTGAAGTAGAGACTTGGTTTCTCCAGCTGGGGGCCTGTCAATCTCAAAGAGATGCTTGGTTTTCCTCCTTTGTTTGTGCTCTAGCTGCATTGGCCAACTCCAGAATGAGGCTTGGTCTTTAAGACTGGTAATGGAGGATTTTAATTGGTTCTGAAGTAGAGGCTTGGTTTCTCCAGCTGGGGGCCTGTCAATCACAAAGAGAGGCTTGGTTTTCCTACTTTGCTTGTGCTCTAACTGCATTGGCCAACTCCAGAGTGAGGCTTGGTCTTTAAGACTGGCAATGGAGGATTTTAATTGGTTCTGAAGTAGAGGCTTGGTTTCTCCAGCTGAGGGCCTGTCAATACCAAAGAGAGGCTTGGTTTTCCTCCTTTGCTTGTGCTCTAACTGCATTGGCCAACTCCAGAGTGAGGCTTGGTCTTTAAGACTGGTAATGGAGGATTTTAATTGGTTCTGAAGTAGAGGCTTGGTTTCTCCAGCTGGGGGCCTGTTTGTCTTCATTTTTAGTATAAATACCAGGGACGTTGCAGTGGCCACCCGTGCCCTTTGAAAAAGTGTTTTAACCATGAACCTAGTCAGGGCGTACCGAGTGGCACACTGCCATCACCCTTGGACTACTCGATACTACATGGGTTTACCTGCATGCTGACCGGCCGGATGCTGCAGGTTTAAGGCCTTTCTTTTACTGCAAAATGTGAGTGTATTTCTTCATTATTTTGTACAATAAATTTTAAGTGATTTTACACTATCGAGGCATTCTTGTCTCCTTTTATATTCATGTGACCATTGTTATTGGAGCCACTGTCGGATGACCCAAGCTGAATTGTTTCACTCTCTCACCGAGCCTAGCTGTTTGTTGATCCTGTATGCTGTTTTGGTCTCCTCTCAGCCAGGGACCATTTACATTTGGTAAGCAGACTTGCATATGCGTGTGGTGGAGGTCTTCAGCTGCATGTCACATCAGTGTTAACCAATATCCTGCTGACTCATATTGGGATTTGGCTTCACCAGGGTGGATGTCACGTCTTATTTTCTCTGGACTTTTGTTGTTTATAATTTATTATTCACAATTTTTTTGTGTATGGAACCTTGCTAGCCCTCTCACTTTGGACTACAAATGCCTTTTTGTGTTTTATGGACACTCATTAATGTTTGTTTTTTGGATTGTTTTTTCAACATTGCATATTATCACATTAATTCATCGGTGTGGTCCACATATTATTTAATGCGTTTTATGTTTATTGGTCATTAAAGCCAGTAATTACTGTATGTTCCCGTGTTGTGACCAGATTCCCCATGATGTGTGTTGTGTCCAATGTGCTGGATACAGTATGTGTGCTGCCAAGTGCTGTGTCCTATTAGCTGGGCATGGCACGTGCTGTATCCACCATAGTGCCCGTTATCAACGCATACTGCTAGACGGGACCATTCTGTTAGTTAGCAGGCTGGTTGGTAAGTTGAGCAGGGAATTTCTTTGGTTTCGTTATACTGCCTACCTTTTCTTCTCTCCTGCCAACGGAGAGATATCCCGCTAAGCTGGCAGACTCTGCTGAAATGGATACACCTCATCCTTAAAGTAGAACTACAGTAGGTGACTGGGATATTGTGTCAATCTCGCTCCCTTTCTCGGCGAGATTGACCACCTACGAGCCCCATCGCGGGAGCCAGCGCCGAGCTGGCTTGCCGCGATGGAGACAAAGCCGTCATAGAAGCGACGGGAATCCGACGCGGATTCCCGCCAATTCTACACGTGGGCGGAGTTTGTTATGAATCCTGAAGGAGAAATCCCCGCCGGATTTTTAAAGAAAAATCCGGCATGGGTTCCCCCCTCAGGAGCATAACGGGCCCTTAGGTCGGTTATGGGTTGTAAGGAGACCCCCTACGCCGAAAAAACGGCGTGGGGGTCCCCCCACAATCCATAACAGACCCGTATCCAAAGCACGCCGGCCGGCCGGTCAGGAGGGGAGTGGGGGGCGAGCGAGCGCCCCCCCCTCCTGAGCCGTACCGGGCAGCATGCCCTCAACATGGGGGGGGTCAGGTGCTCTGGGGTAGGGGGCGCACTGCGGCCCCCCACCCCAGAGCACCCTGTCCCCATGTTGATGAGGACAGGGCCCCTTCCCGACAACCCTGGCCGTTGGTTGTCGGGGTATGCGGGCGGGAGGCTTATCGGAATCTGGAAGCCCCCTTTAATAAGGGGGCCCCCAGATACCGGCCCCCCACCCTAAGTGAATGAGTATGGGGTACATTGTACCCCTACCCATTCACCTGCAAAACAAAAGTTTAAACACAAATAAACCACACAGTGTATTGAAATATTTTATTAGTTGGCCGCCGGGGGGGGGGGTGTGTATGATCGCTTTTAGAAAAGCGCCCCCCTCCGGCGGGCTTCTGTGGGGGGGTGGGTGCCGCCGGCTGGTTCTTTTCCGCCGCCGGGGGGGGCGCTTTGATAAAAGCGCCCACCACCCGGCGGGCTTCTTTCGACGTCTTCGGCGGCGGGGGGGGTCTTCTCCCACTCTCCGGGGTCTTCTCCCGCTCTCCGGGGGTCTTCTCCGCTCTCCGGGGGTCTTCTTCTTCTTCAGGACTCGCCGCCGCTATCTTCGTGTGTTAGCTCAATTAGTAGCGGCGGCGGTCCCCTCTTCTGCGACGTCGGCGTCTTCTTCTTCTTCTTCTTCTTCTGCTGTCCAGATGTTGACGCGACGCTTCCTCCCGCTGTTATGCCCGGCGCGCGGCTCGCAGCGAAATATATAGGCCTGTCTTGTGACGTCGCAGTCCCATCATGCTCCGGTAGGTATCACGTGGTACCTACCGGAGCATGATGGGGCTGCGACGTCACAAGACAGGCCTATATATTTCGCTGCGAGCCGCGCGCCGGGCATAACAGCGGGAGGAAGCGTTGCGTCAACATCTGGACAGCAGAAGAAGAAGAAGAAGACGCCGACGTCGCAGAAGAGGGGACCGCCGCCGCTACTAATTGAGCTAACACACGAAGATAGCGGCGGCGAGTCCTGAAGAAGAAGAAGACCCCCGGAGAGCGGAGAAGACCCCCGGAGAGCGGAGAAGACCCCCCGAGAGCGGGAGAAGACCCCGGAGAGTGGGAGAAGACCCCCCCCCGCCGCCGAAGACGTCGAAAGAAGCCCGCCGGGTGGTGGGCGCTTTTATCAAAGCGCCCCCCCCGGCGGCGGAAAAGAACCAGACGGCGGCACCCACCCCCCCACAGAAGCCCGCCGGAGGGGGGCGCTTTTCTAAAAGCGATCATACACACCCCCCCCCCGGCGGCCAACTAATAAAATATTTCAATACACTGTGTGGTTTATTTGTGTTTAAACTTTTGTTTTGCAGGTGAATGGGTAGGGGTACAATGTACCCCATACTCATTCACTTAGGGTGGGGGGCCGGTATCTGGGGGCCCCCTTATTAAAGGGGGCTTCCAGATTCCGATAAGCCTCCCGCCCGCATACCCCGACAACCAACGGCCAGGGTTGTCGGGAAGGGGCCCTGTCCTCATCAACATGGGGACAGGGTGCTCTGGGGTGGGGGGCCGCAGTGCGCCCCCTACCCCAGAGCACCTGACCCCCCCATGTTGAGGGCATGCTGCCCGGTACGGCTCAGGAGGGGGGGGGGGCGCTCGCTCGCCCCCCACTCCCCTCCTGACCGGCCGGCCGGCGTGCTTTGGATACGGGTCTGTTATGGATTGTGGGGGGACCCCCACGCCGTTTTTTTCGGCGTAGGGGGTCTCCTTACAACCCATAACCGACCTAAGGGCCCGTTATGCTCCTGAGGGGGGAACCCATGCCGGATTTTTCTTTAAAAATCCGGCGGGGATTTCTCCTTCAGGATTCATAACAAACTCCGCCCACGTGTAGAATTGGCGGGAATCCGCGTCGGATCCCCGTCGCTTCTATGACGCGCTCGCTGGAATGTACTTTTACTATTCCAGCGAGTGCGAGATGTCGGCAGCCTGTCGCCGAGATTCAGCGCGATGCTGGCGTGCTGAAAACACATTCTCGGCGGCAGGCACTGTATAAGACATTTTTTATTTTATTTTCCATTTTGGATAGAAGTAAGGCAGGGTTATAACTCCTGTAAAGTTTTTTTTTTGCCATCTTATTTCCATTAGGGGGAATTTACCTTTACTTCCTGTCCCATAGCTAAGCAGGAAGTGAGAGCCAATCCCTGCAAATTAAGGGCATCTCTTGTGGTCACCAGATTAGTGTCCTAATCGGAAGATTTGGGATTGGGATTTCCTTTTACTTTCAAAGATATTGGTAAACTGTGAAAAACAGAGAGGGTCAATCTCCCAAACGCAGACACAGCAATAATAACTGTCAGATGCATAAATCCATCTCCCCGCTACCTTAGTTCTACCTTAAGGCAACTTTCATGCTGTAGCTGTGGCCTCGTTTGCGCTAAACCACGGCTTGTTTTAGCAGTGCTTTTCGCCCTTTTAACACCCGCTAGCGGCCGAAAAAGTGTTTAAAAGCGCCTGTGTTGCAGTGCTTCGGACACGCTGCCCATGTATTCCAATGAGCTGGAGCAGTGCAGGAGCGATGTATACATCACTCCTCCACCTCCTGAAAGATTCTGCTTGCAGGACTTTTTCTCCCATCCCACAAGCACACCGCCCCAGTGTGAAAGCACTAAAAACTGTCTTCAGGGGGTAAGAGAGGCGTGTTGGGGGAAAGGGTAAGAGAGGCGTGTTGGGGGGGAAAGGGTAAGAGAGGCGTGTTGGGGGGGAAAGGGTAAGAGAGGCGTGTTGGGGGGAAAGGGTAAGAGAGGCGTGTTGGGGGAAAGGGTAAGAGAGGCGTGTTGGGGGAAAGGAAAAGAGAGGCGTGTTGGGGGAAAGGGTAAGAGAGGCGTGTTGGGGGAAAGGGTAAGAGAGGCGTGTTGGGGGAAAGGGTAAGAGAGGCGTGTTGGGGGAAAGGGTAAGAGAGGCGTGTTGGGGGAAAGGGTAAGAGAGGCGTGTTGGGGGGAGGGTAAGAGAGGCGTGTTGGGGGGAGGGTAAGAGAGGCGTGTTGGGGGGAGGGTAAGAGAGGCGTGTTGGGGGGAGGGTAAGAGAGGCGTGTTGGGGGGAGGGTAAGAGAGGCATGTTGGGGGAGGGTAAGAGAGGCATGTTGGGGGAGGGTAAGAGGCGTGGTAGAGTAAGAGGCGTGTTGGGGGGGAGGGTAAGAGAGGTGTGTTGGGGGAGGGTAAGAGAGGCGTGGTAGAGTAAGAGAGGTGTGTTGTGGGAGGGTAAGAGAGGCGTGTTGTGGGAGGGTAAGAGAGGCGTGTTGGGGGAGGGTAAGAGAGGCGTGGTAGAGTAAGAGAGGCGTGTTGGGGGAGGGTAAGAGAGGCGTGGTAGAGTAAGAGAGGCGTGTTGGGGTAGGGTAAGAGAGGCATGTTGGGGTAGGGTAAGAGAGGCCTGGTAGAGTAAGAGAGGCGTGTTGGGGGAGGGTGAGAGAGGCGTGTTGGGGGAGGGTGAGAGAGGCGTGTTGGGGGAGGGTAAGAGAGGCGTGTTGGTGGAGGGTAAGATAGGCATGGTAGAATAAGAGAGGCGTGTTGGGGGAGGGTAAGAGAGGCGTGTTGGGGGAGGGTAAGAGAGGCGTGTTGGGGGGAGGGTAAGAGAGGCGTGTTGGGGGGAGGGTAAGAGAGGCGTGTTGGGGGGAGGGTAAGAGAGGCATGTTGGGGGAGGGTAAGAGAGGCATGTTGGGGGAGGGTAAGAGGCGTGGTAGAGTAAGAGGCGTGTTGGGGGGGGAGGGTAAGAGAGGTGTGTTGGGGGAGGGTAAGAGAGGCGTGGTAGAGTAAGAGAGGTGTGTTGGGGGAGGGTAAGAGAGGCGTGTTGTGGGAGGGTAAGAGAGGCGTGTTGGGGGAGGGTAAGAGAGGCGTGGTAGAGTAAGAGAGGCGTGTTGGGGGAGGGTAAGAGAGGCGTGGTAGAGTAAGAGAGGCGTGTTGGGGTAGGGTAAGAGAGGCATGTTGGGGTAGGGTAAGAGAGGCCTGGTAGAGTAAGAGAGGCGTGTTGGGGGAGGGTAAGAGAGGCGTGTTGGGGGAGGGTGAGAGAGGCGTGTTGGGGGAGGGTAAGAGAGGCGTGTTGGTGGAGGGTAAGATAGGCATGGTAGAATAAGAGAGGCGTGTTGGGGGAGGGTAAGAGAGGCGTGTTGGGGGAGGGTAAGAGAGGCGTGGTAGAATAAGAGAGGTGTGTTGGGGGAGGGTAAGAGGCGTGTTGGGGGAGGGTAAGAGAGGCGTGGTAGAATAAGAGAGGCATGTTGGGGGAGGGTAAGAGAGGCGTGTTGGAGGAGGGTTATAGAGGCATGGTAGAGTAAGAGAGGCGTGTTGGGGGAGGGTAAGAGAGGCGTGTTGGGGGAGGGTAAGAGAGGGTACAATAAAATAAATCAGAGATCATTTGATAGTGTTTTGTGGTTCTTTTGTGCAATATTTGGCATGAATGTCAAAAAATCACACGCTCAGCAGCAAACATTTCAGAAGAATAAAGTGTGTTCGCAGCTACAATTAAAATGAAAGTGGGTCTAAAGGCAGCAGTCCCCCTCCTCATACTTACCTGAGCCCCATCTCAATCCAGGAACGTTGCACGAGAGTCGCAGCTGTCTGGGACACTCCATCATTGGTTGAGACCACAGGCTCCCACTGCCGTCAATCAAAGTCAGTGAGCCCATGAAGAGAGAGAGAGAGAGGGCAGGCTGAGCCCTGGCTCTGTCCCTAAATGGACACACACAGAGCTGCGGCTCGGTTTGGGTGTTCCCAGAGCTAGCTGCTTGCTGTGGGGGCACGCGGCGAGAGTAAGGGGCCAGGAGTGCCAACAAGGGATCCGAGAAGAATAGGACGTGGGCTGCTCTCTCCAAAACCACTGCACAGAGCAGGTAAGTATGACATGTTTGTTGTTTTTAAACATATAAAAACAAGATTTTAATATCACTTAAGGAGGAGGATGTGGAAATTAGCATAAACCACAGCAGATATTTCAAATTTGAGAAAAATAAAAAAATCCTTAAACTACTTAACCACTTAAGGACCGCCTAATGCCGATATACGTCGGCAGAATGGCACGGCTGGGCACAGGCACCTACAGGTACGTAGCTTTTAAAAAACCCAGCCATGGGTCGCGTGCAGGTGACCCGGTCCTAAGCACCGTGACCTCAGGAGCCGATCGCCGCCGGTGTCCCGGAGCTGAAGAACGGGGAGAGCTGTGTGTAAACACACCTTCCCCGTTCTTCACTGTGGCAATGTCAGTGATTGTTTGTTCCCTGATATAGGGAATGACGATCACTCACGTCACATGTCCAGTCCCGCCTCCCTACAGTTAGAAACACACATGGGGTCACACTTAACCCCTACAGCGCCCCCTAGTGGTTAACTCCTAAACTGCAATTTTCGTTATCACAATAATCAGTGCATTTTTATGACAAAAATGACAAAATTACAATGGTCCCAAAAATGTGTCAAAATTGTCCGATGTGTCCGCCATAATGTCGCAGTCGCGAAAAAAATCACTGATCCCGCCATTAGTAGTAAAAAAAAAATATTAATAAAAATGGCATAAAACGTTCCCCTATTTTGTAAAAGCTATACATTTTGCACAAACCAATCGATAAACGCTTATTGTGATTTTTTTTTAACCAAAAATAGGTAGAAGAATACATATCTGCCTAAACTGAGAAAAAATTATGTTTTTTTTTATACCTTTTTTGGGGATATTTATTATAGCAACAAGTAAAAAATATTGCTTTTTTTTCGAAATTGTCGCTCTGTTTTTGTTTATAGCGCAAATTAAAAACCGCAGAGGTGATCAAATACCACCAAAATAAAGCTTTATTTGTGGGGAAAAAAGGACGCCAATTTTGTTTGGGAGCAACATCGCGCGACCGCACAATTAACAGTTAAAGTGACGCAGTGCCGAATCGCAAAACCTTTACCTGCATAATGGTCCGGGTCTTAAGTGGTTAAAGTGTACTGTCTTAAATGTGTATATATTAAAATATACATGAATACCTTAGTATAATATAGTGATAACAGGTGCATAAGGGTTTTAGGCAGATGGGAAGAAATAGCAGTACACTGATCAAAGTGAATAAACAGTGGATGGGGGATGTGTCAGGAAGGCTGTTTCCTCAGCACAGCCAGAAAACTGACCACATTGGGAAGCCTAGCATGGTCAGTTTAAAAAAGGAAAGCAGGGGTACTGGCAGGGTCACCAGGTATTTCACAGAAAGGAAGAAATACAAAGAGCACAGTATACTTTTTAACACAAGTACAGTCGTGGCCAAAAGTTTTGAGAATGACACAAATATTAATTTTCACAAAGTTTGCTGCTTCAGTGTTTATGATGGCAATTTACATATACTGCAGAATATTATGAAGAGTGATCAGATGAATTGCGATTAATTGTAAAGTCCTTCTTTGCCATTAAAATGAACTTAATACCATAAAAAAACATTTCCACTACATTTGTGAAGAAGGATTCAAGGCGCCCAAGAAAGTCCAGCAAGTGCCAGGACCATCTCCATTGCGATTCAGCTGCGGGGTCAGGGCACCACCAATGCAGAGCTTGCTCAGGAATGGCAGCAGGCAGGTGTGAGTGCATCTGTTCGCACAGTGAGGCAAAGACTTTTGGAGGATGGTCTGGTTTCAAGAAGGGCAGCAAATAAGCCACTTCTCTCCAGGAAAAACATCCGGGACAGACTGATATTCTGCAAAAGCTTCAGGGATTGGACTGCTGAGGACTGGGGTAAAGTCATTTTGTCTGATGAATCCCCTTTCCAATTGTTTGGGGCATCTGGAAAAACCCTTGACCGGAGAAGAAAAGGTGAGCACTACCACCAGTCATATGTCATGCCAACAGTAAAGCCGTCCTGAGACCAATCATGTGTTGGGTTGCTTCTGAGCCAAGGGAGTGGGGGGCTCACTCACAGATTTTCCCAAGAACACAGCCATGAATAAAGAATGGGGAAAAAAACATCCTCCGAGAGCAACTTCTCTCAACCATCCAAGAACAGTCTGGTGAGGAACAATGCCTTTTCCAACATGGTGGAGCACCTCACCATAAGGCCAAAGAGATAACTAAGTGACTTGGGGAACAAAACATCAAATTTTGGGTCCATGGCCAGGAAACTCTCCAGACTTTAATCCCATTGAGAACTTGTGGTCAATCCTTAAGGCCCCGTACACACGAGCAAATACATCTGATCAAATTGGTCGGACAGACCGATTTGAACAGATATGTCTGCTGGGATGTATTGGTTTGATCGTGTACACACGATCAAACCAAAATCCCCGCCGGCAGACAGCGCACTGACGTGGCGGTGACGTTGACGCCGCCACATCACCGCGCCAGGAAGTAAAACACTTCCGCGCATGCGTCAAATCCATTCGACGCATGTGCGAGCAGATATGTCTGCTGGTTAGCATACTAACCAGCAGACATATTGGTCTGACGGGTTCCCAGCCGACAGATTTCAAAGCATGCTTTAAAATCTGTCGGCTGGCCAAATCCGTCTGTTTGCCCGTACACACGATCGAATCTGTCTGCTGAAACGGTCTGTCAGAAAAAAAACACAAATTCTGACAAACTCCAAGCATTGATTCTGCAAGAATGGGCTGCCATCAGTCAGAATGTGGCCCACAAGTTGATTGCCAGCATGCCAGGGTAAATGACAGAGGTCTTGAAAATGAAGGGTCAACTCTGAAAATATTGACTCATTGCATAAACACTAAAGGAACACTAAAGTCAGGAATATTTTTTTTTTTTTAAATAACAAACATTTTATACTTGCCTCCACTGTGCAGCTCGTTTTGCACAGAGTGTCCTCTAACCCTGTCTTCTGGAGTCCCTCGGCGGCTGTCTCGGCTCCTCCTCGCAAAAGCTTTCTACCTTCATGCGAGGGAGCTCGCATGGTGGAAAGCTTTTGCGAGTGTGCTCCCGTGATACAGCGGCGGCCATAGCCGCCGACTGTATCACTCGTCCCCGCCCCCCGACGCGCCGCATCATCCGCTGTGATTGACAGCAGCGCCAGCCAATGGCTGCGCTGCTATCCATCCGCCCAGCCTAGCCGATCAACGGCCAGGCTGGGAACCGAACAGGATGACGTGGACGCGCCCAGCAATTTCGAACGGTCAGGTAAGTAAAACGGGGGCTCGGGGGGGGGGGGAGGGGGCTGGTGCTGTCAGATGTTTTTTTACCTTAATGCATAGGATGCATTAAGGTAAAAAAATTTTTTACCTTTACAACCCCTTTAATGTAATTGTCAATAAAAGCCTTTGACACTTCTGGAATGCTTGGAATTATACGTCAGTATATTATAGTAACATCTAACACAAATATCCAAAACACGGAGGGAGCAGACTTTGTGAAAATATTATATTTGTGCCATTCTCAAAACTTTTGGCCACAGCTGTACATACAGACACATATCAGGAATATGAAATGTAGGGATAACATACTCTTTAATTGGGCTTGTTCAGTTAAAAAAAAATGCACATAAGAAATGACAATGTGCAAAATCCAGTAAAAATATTACCCCCCCCCCCCCCCCTTTCCTGAACAAAATCTGTAAAAAAATGCCTCTTGACAACATTCCTATGAATATGTTTCTAAATGTCTGTCTGTGTTTGAGAGTCATCAGTGGACACTGACCTTCTTCAATCTGCTGTTCCACTACCATAGACGTGAGAAACAATTTTGACAGGAACAAACGCATGTCAGTTCAAGCCCTTACACTTTTTAAAACTTTGTTGCATCAAGAAACCCAAATTTAGCAAACAAATAATGAGACTAGAAGTTTCTGTAAATCAGCCCTTTCTCACCCTTTTTAAACATGGAGGAACCCTTGATATAAATTTTTGACACAAGGAAACCCCTGCTAATAATTATATTTACAGCTCAGATCAATCAGACAGTGATCCAATGACTAGAGAGCGAGGAGGCTGGGACGAGCAGCGCTCTGTGTGTGAATGGACAATGAGTATACTGTAGCTCAGGAGCGAGCCTGCTCAAGTGCCCTCATAGTAAGAGGCTTGCTTTAGGAGGGGGGGACTTGGCAGGGGGAGGAGCCAGGACTGCAGACGGAGGAGAATAGGAGTATCAGGGCTGCTCTGTGTAAAACCATTGCACAGAGCAGGTAATTATAACATGTTTGTTTCAAAAAAAAAACCTTTAAAAACAATTTATTGTGATGGTCAGTGGGAAGAATGAACCTAACATTTGTGGTCATTGGGAATAATCCCACTACATAGAGATACAAAGATCATTGGTGTCTGTGATTGTTCATCTGACAGACTTTTTGCTAATGGAACCCCTAGCAACCTCTGGATGAACCCTAGAGTTACCCAGAATCTTGGTTGAAAAACACTGCTTTATACAATAAGAAAACTTTGGATACTTTTTCCCATCTCCCGACCCCACAAAGATCTATAGGGTTCTACTGTGTATGTACAAGCTGCCAGCCATCAGTGAACACTATGGCAGGATGGGTAGGTACTATAAAATATACTGTAAGTATGCAGCTGCGGAGAGTAGATTAAAGTGGATGTAAACCCACTCTCATCCTTCCTAAACCACTGCCATAGTGCTGATCTATAAGGATATACATGCCTCCTGCATGTATCCTTACCTGTCATATGTCTCCCCTCTGTCTATTATAAGAACAGAAAAACTGCAGATTCTGTGGGTGGATCTGTTGTCTGGAACTCTTTGGATGGAGTTGTTTGTGATGTCAGACTCCCTCCTCTCCTCTACACTCCCCTTGTCAACATGCATTTTCTCCTGTGTATTCCTTACACTAAATTCTGCTATGATCACTAACATCCAGTCAAAATCCAGAAAAGTAACCACATGACTTCAGAAAAGGAGTGGGGTGGGAATTAAAAAATAATGCCTGTCTCCAGGCTAGTGCATGAGATATGTAAATAACCTGTCACTCACAGCAAGGGGGCGGAACGGACTAAGGTTTTTCTCTGTAAGTCCCTTTTATTTCACTGAACAATAAAAGGATTGCTCAGAGCTGGATTAACTCTGTGTGGCAAGACTGGACACAGATGATAGGAAATCTTATACTGTACAATTTGACATAAAAAAAAAATAATTAAAAAAATCGGGATAACATCGACTTTAAGGAAAGGCAAACAAGGTTTTTTCCTCGACAGTTTCCTTACCCTTTAAAATGATCTCTCTTCTTTTTTTTTTAAATGTCAATCAGTAAACCATTGCTGTTACATACAGACGTTTTCTGTAGTTCTCTCCAGCAATACTCAACTAGATATTTCTAAGCAGGGTAAAAACCCTAACGAAATGACTTCTCTTAATGACTGAGAGCCTTTTCATGCAACTGACAAAAGGTGGCTTAATAAGAAGTACAATGCAGTTGCTCCCATGTGCCATAAATACAAACATCATCAAAGTTTTACATTGTGGCATCCATCTCATCCATCCTGTAGTGCACTGACAAGAGAAGACTAAAATAGCAATAGCAAACCGAATGTCTTGTGTTTCTGAACACCATGTATTTAACAGAATGGCAATAACGCCCTGGAGCAGGCTGGGTACAAATCTACTTAGTCTCATTTTCGACCACACGTTTGATACGTGTCCATGCTTGACATACTGAGCCCAGGCTTCTGACATATACTCAAGAATTATATGTCATGTCAACAACAAAAGCAAGATGGATATACTACAAAAGAAAAATCCCTAGATTTAATTCAGATACAGCGGCTAGCTTTCCTAAGCAACAGCTATATAAACCAGTTATAAAATAAAAAATACAAACATTTCTAAAAACAAAAACCAATTATTGTCCTCTAATCTTTTCCATTTGTCTGGCTATAACTCTTAGGAGGTGGCTTTAAAGTCCTCCTCCGAGGAAAGGAACCCCCCTTCTCCTTGCAATGAGTCTGCCCCCGCACTGCAAAGGTTTAATGCTCATTTACAATAGGTCTTGGGGGCCAGAAAAAGCAGTTTTACTTGCCGGATCTTCCGCTCCCTCGGCAGCTGGTGCCTTCCTCGACTACTCTATATACTCCTTGCCATCATCACCAATGGGTTATGGGCACTTATTTTACATAGTTTAACTCTACCCACTCTTCCAATGGTCCCTCCCTCCTCAAGAACAGCTTTCACGATCTGTCAATAATCGGCTCACTTTCTGCTTTCCTAAACTTCTGCCATCATCTTTTATTCATCTCACCCTTTTCAACCCATCCCCTTCCACCCTTCCAAGATCAGATCCTATTTCTAACTATTTTCAAGTAATAAGCTCCTGACATTTTCCTCATGCCAATGATCAGCTCAAACCTATAGGTCAACGATAGTCAAATAAATATGTGAAAAGTGTGGCGTGCATTTGTATTCAGCCCTCCTCAGTCAATACTTTCTGTTAGGGTTGTCCCGATACCACTTTTTAGGACCGAGTACAAGTACCGATACTTTTTTCCATGTACTTGCCGATACCGAATACCGATACTTTTTTTAAATGTCATGTGACAGTTTTCAAACCACAATACAGACTAAGGATATTTTCTTTAGAATTATGAAGAACTCTAACTCAAGACATTATAAAAGAATAAAAATGAGTAAAAATGAATGAAAATGTTTTATTTTCTTGTCACGCAGTAGTAAAAAACTCAAAGAATGTTCACAGAACATGTTGATAAATACAAAAAAAGTATTCTATTTAGGTATCGGGAGCATTTGCGCGAGTACAAGTACTCCCGCAAATACTCGGTATCGGTCCCGATACCGATACTAGTATCGGTATCTGGACAACCCTACTTTCTGTAGAACCACTTTTCACTGGAATTTACAACTGCAAGTATTTTTCGGAATGCCTCTACCAGCTTTGCACATCTAGAGAGTGAAATGTTTGCCCATTATTTGCAAAATAGCTCAAGCTCTGTCAGATTGGATGGAGAGCGTCTGTGAACAGAACATTTCAAGTCTTGCCACTGATTCTCAATTGGATTGAGATCTGGACTTTGACTGATCATTCTAACATATGAATATGCTTTGATCTAAATCATTTCATTGTAGCTCTAGCTGTATGTTTAACCACTTCCATGCCGGGCTTTTATACCACCTCCATACCGGGCCTATTCTGGCACTTCTCTCCTACATGTACAAATCATCATTTTTTTGCTAGAAAATTGCTCAGAACCCCCAAACATTATATAGTTTTTTTTTTTTACCAGACACCCTAGGAAATAAAATGACGGTCATTGCAACTTTTTATCTTGCACAGTATTTGCGCAATCATTTTTCAAACGCCTTTTTTTTGGGGAAAAAAAATGGTTTCATTAATTAAAAAATAACAAAACGGTAAAGTTAGTCCAATTTTTTTTGTAAAATATAAAAGAAGTTACGCCGAGTAAATAGATACCCAACATGTCACGCTTTAAAATTGCGCACACCCATGGAATGCCGCCAAACTTCGGTACTTAAAAAAATCTCCATAAGCGACGCTTTACATTTTTTTACAGGTTACAAGTTTAGAGTTACAGAGGAGGTCTAGTGCTAGAAATGTTGCTTGAGCTCTAATGCACGCGGTGATACCTTACATTTGTGGTTTGAATGGCATTTACATATGTGGGCGGGACTTGCATGTGCGTTCACTTCTGAGCGTGAGCTACCAGAGAGAGGTGCATTTAAAATGTTTATTCTTTTTTTTTTTTTTTTTTCCCACTTTTTTTTTTGATCACTTTTATTCCTATTAAAAAGGAATGTAAACATCCCTTGTAATAGCAATGGTGTGTGACAGGTCCTCTCCAGGCTGGAAAGAATGAGATCATGAAAAATAAATCACCAATCTCATGCTTACTAGACGCAATCGCGGCTTTGTTTACTTCCAGGTACCGGGGCGTGACGTCATAACGTTGCGCCCGGGCCTACAACGGTCATAGAGATGACTGGTGACAATGTGGTCACCAAAAATCTCTATGATCCTCACGCGATGCCGGCCGTTTCATTCTCCAGGCCCCCGATGGCACAGGAGAGCCCGGAGAAGCAAAGGATAGCACTCCGATACTGCCCGATATTTGTCCCGCGTTTACAGGGCTTTGCTCACATACACATACTAGGGCCAATGTAGACAGGAGCCAATTAACCTACGAGCATGTCTTTGAAGTGTGGTGAGGAAACCCACACAGGCACAAGGAGAACATGCAAATTCCAATTATATATATATTTTATTTACTTTACTATCGGAGGCTGAACGAAGCAGTAGAGAACAAATAAAAAGGTAAATGAGTGCAGCAGTGAAGGAAGGGTATTAGAATGTGCTCATGGTAAAAGCATAGATTCACGTTTAGGCTCCGATTACACTAGCGATTTGTCATACGACTATGGACATCAAAGTAGCATGACAAGCCACACCCCATTATTTTCAATGGCACCTGTTAAAACTGGAGGGACTTTGAAAGGGTGTCTGCACTACTTTGGTGCGACTTTGATCCATAGAATGTAAAGTCGGATTGCACCAAAAATCACATCAGGCACGCTCCAAGTCACATTGCAAATCGAACTTTGGAGACAGGCTAATGTGAATGGAGCCTAAAATGTAAGCGTATAAGAGAAAAAAAATATTAATATAAGCTAACTGTCAGAGCCAAAAAGGGACAAACCTTGCGTTTCGTGTTGCGATTATCTACAGTATGTGACATAATAACAGAGCTTCCCAAAGCAAATACAAATTTTCTAAAATCTGCTACTTGCATATGTATAGGAACAACGCTTCTCCATCCATAATGTGACAGAATACAACACAGCACCTCTTTGCTGCGCACAGGTCTCCAACATTTTTAGCAGCCCTGACCTACATGTATAAAAATATAGTACATAAAGCATAAACAAGACAAAAAAAAAAAAAAGCATAGATCACTTTTTCTTCAAATCGCAATACTTTGATGCTTACATATTTTAACATTTACATTTGAACAGAAGGCATAACTACTTTTAAATGTATAATGGAGCCGCAGGCATCATGATTTATGCAAATGCAAACAACAGAAGAAACCCGAAATCACGCGTAGTAATCACAGCACTGCAAATGAAGCACAACAAACCGCTGCACCAAGAAATCTGTATTTTTTATTTTGGTTTAACTCCGTAGTATCCTTTTCAGTATTCGCTTTGGAAAGAAAGGGCTGTGTTTCACAAAAGGCACTTTTGACCAGTGGCAACTAGTGCTCACATTTTTTTGGGGGGGCGCAAACAAAAAAAAATAATTGCAGTCTCACTGTGCCTATCAAATGCAGCCACTGTGCCATGCATTGTCACCACTGTGCCATGCCATCAAACGCAGCCGCTGTGCCATCAATTGTCACCACTATGCCATCAAACACAGCCGCTATGCCATCAATTGTCACCACTGTGCCATGCCATCAAACGCAGCCGCTGTGCCAGCAATTGTCACCACTGTGCCATGCCATCAAACACAGCTGCTGTGCCAGCAATTGTCACCACTGTGCCATGCCATCAAACGCAGCGACTGTGCCATCAATTGTCATCACTGTGCCATGCCATCAAACGCAGCCACTGTGCCATCAATTGTCACCACTGGGCCATGCCATCTAACACAGCCACTGTGCCAATTGTCACCACTGTGCATTTCACTGTGCCCTTTAATTGTTCCCACTGTGCCCATTGTTGCCACTGTGCATGTCACTGTGCCCTTTAATTGTTACCACAGTTCCCCTTTGTTGCCACTGTGCATGTCACTGTGCACTTTAATTGTTGCCACAGTGCCCATTGTCACCACTGTACCCATTGATGCCTCTGTGCTCATTGTCGCCGCTGTGCCCTGTAAAATGCACTTACCTTTTTGCTTCCATGTCCCTCGATGTCTTCTCCCGCCTTGGTGACGCTTCAGCCAATCAGGTTATCAATAACCAGAATCCGGGAACCTGATTGGCTGAGACGGCCGCTGGCTCTGATAGGCACTTCCGCACAGCCAACCAGCTGCCGTTATTCAGGTAACTGGCGCTCAAGGTCCAGCCATCTGAATAGACCAGCTGCAGCTAGCAACAATAACATACATTCATGCAATACATGACTGACCTAACTATAGAAAAGGGAAATGTGTATGCTAGCTGTGGGTTATTTAACTTTGCCCTTCAGCACTGCCTTACTGAATAAGTCTATTTATTTAATGTAGTGAGCCAAGCACAAAAATGGAGCCGTATAGCCAACATCTAATGTGAACTGCTGGAGCAGTCTGTGAATTCTCCTCCTCCTGGACCTTTTCTTGATGCCATTTATTATGGGGTATTGTTAGGGCAGATTCTAGGAGACATATAGACTTTAGGGGGCCAGACTGTGGCCATTGGGAGTACAAAATGTTCCAACATCAGTGCAATTCCCCATCCCAGTGTCAGTGGGAGGAATTGTGCCCCATCATTGGTGTTTATGGGAGGAATAGTGCCCAGTCATTGGTGTCATTGGGCAGAATTGTGCCCCATCATTGGTGTCATTGGCCCGGTTGCTAGAGTCATTGGTAGGAACTGTGCCTCATCGTTGGCAAAATAAGGAGGAATTGTGCTCGTAATTTGTGTCATTGGCCACATTGCTGATGTAATTGGTAGGAACTGTGCCCCATTGTTGTCATTGGAAGGAATTGTGCCCCATCGTTGGCAATATTGGCAGGAATTGTGCCCTTCGTTGGTCCCATAGCTGGTGTAATTTGTAGGAACTGTAGCCCGTCGTTATGGTAGGAACTGTGCCCCATCATTGGCATCACTGTGATGAATTATGCCTTTCATTGGTGTCAGTGAATAAAATGGCAACCCAAGGGCCAGAAAAAAGCAAGCAAAGAGCCACATGTAGACCACTGCTCTACACAATTAGCAAGCTTTTATTTATTTATTGTTTTCTCTGGGACGGGTGATCTGTCTATCAAACTTTCTGGGCAAGGGGGAGGGGCTATACATGACAAGGCGCGGCAGGGAACACACAGCTATTCAAATGAATGCTGTTGCGTTACCCCAGCGCATATTAACTAGATGTCGGCAGGGGCGGGAGGAGGGGGGGATTGACTTGGCTTTGTCTAAGGGGACTAGGCGGCAGCAGCTCTTCTCTCCCCTCTAACAACGACTGCTCTGCTCTCCGTCCCCTCTCCACCCGCACGCCACCCCCTCTCCATCCGCACTCCACGCCCTCTCCACCCGCACCCCACCCGCAATCCACCTGCTCTCTCAAAAAAAAAAGAAAAAGAATTCGGCCAGGCATCGTGAGCATTTGCGCGAGTACAAGTACTCGCTCAAATGCTCAGTATCGGGACAACCCTAATTGCAACGACCGCCATTTTATTCTCTAGGGTGTTAGAATAAAAAATGTATATAATGTTTGGGGGCACTAATTAGAGGGAAGGAGATGGCAGTGAAAACACAGTGAAAAAACACATTAGAATTGCTGGTTTACTTGTCATCCCAACGGCCACCACAAGATGGCGCCAGATCACAGAAGGAAGCTTAGGCCTGCAGAAGGCCGCAAAGCCGTGGCCTCAATTACTGGCCCGCCACGATCGCGAGGTGGGGGTGCACGGAGACACAGGATGGGGTATACTGTGTCTTCGTGCACCCCCACCTCCCCCACTACGCGATCATGTCGGGCCGCGCCGGCCAGTAATTAAGGCCACAGCTTTGCGGCCTTCTGCAGGCCTAAGCTTCCCCGGGAGCCAGGTCATTATTTCTTCCCGCAATTGCGACTGGGCGACCGGATTTTGTCGAACCCTGCCTTAATACATCCTACAGGAAAAGGTAAGTGAACCAACAATGCACTAGCCTAAAGAAACTTATTTAGAAAATAAAAAAACAAACCATTACAACCCCTTTAAGTTCCACTGATAAAGAATGTTGTGATACTTGGCAGACTGCCTGGATTTTTGGCTTCAGCAGAGCAGAGAGAATTCTCCAGATAGAAAGATCGGGAAATACTTTGTCAAGATCGCAACTTCACAATTATGTCACTTTGTGTTGGTCTAACACAGGGGTCTCCAAACCACGGCCCGCAGGCCACACCCGGCCCGCTTGTGTGTTTTATCCAGCCCGCAGTGTAAACAAAACCGCACATGCTGCCACGCCGTTTTTTACACTCGTGGAAGGATCGTTAATTCAAACAGCGGGCGGGAAGAGGGCAGGTGCCGCGCCTGTGACGTCACTCGTGGAAGGCTCTTTACTTCAAACAGAGGGCGGGAAGAGGGGAGGTGCCACGCCTGTGACGACACTCGTGGGATCGCAACTTCAAACAGTGGGCGGGAAGAGGGGAGGTGCCACGCCTCGGAGACGGTAGCTGCAGAAGACCAGAAGTCATCTAGTACGGAGGTCAGAGGCTGATCATGTTATTGTGTTTCATAACGCTGATAAGCACACTACAGGGGAGATTGTTACTTTGCTGTGTTGATGGGAACATTACTGGGGACACTGCTGATGGGGGCACCACTAATGGGGACCCATTAGCGGCGTCCCCATCAGCAGTGTCCCCATCAGCAATGGGGATGCTGTTGATGGGGACACCACTGATGGGGACATGGGGTCACTGCTGATGGGCGCATCGGCATCCCCATTAGCGGTGTCCCCATCATTGGTGTGCCCATCAGCAGTGTCCCCATCAACAATGATGGGGACACTGCTGATAGATTTGCTCTTGATGGGGACACCGCTAATGGGGACACCGCTGATATTTTATACATGACTGATTTTTTTCGGCCCCCGAAAACTTGTAAAATCTACAATGTGGCCCTCATGTTGAAAAGTTTGGAGACCCCTGGTCTAACACATAAAATCTCAATAAAATACATTTAAGTTTTTGGTTGTAACATGAGAAAATGTTGAAAATTTCAAGGAGAATGAAAAAAAATGGTAGTTTCTGCGTTTTTTTTTAATGGTTGTAACAACGTGACATAATTTAAAATTCCCTTTTAATCAAGCAACATCCACAACTCTCTCTTCTAATTGATCTTATGTGGAGATCAACATTTAATAGAGGAATAGGCAGATTGTTTGTTTTATCCCTGTCCTGATTCCCGACTCCAAAGCTCAGCATACGCAATTTTTCCACTACTCATAATATCATAATACACAAATCCAGAAATTATGAAGCTGACAGCATTATATACAAGAGGATTCACTGATCAGTAAACACACAAGAGTTTCGCCTCTTTCTAACTCATTTTTTTATCTTCCAAATATTAATTGAAAAAGCATAATAAAAAAATAAAAAAACAGTTATAAATCACACATCTGAAATGAGCAGGACAAACCGAACATAAGACGAGACAGACAATAATGACTACCTGCCTGTAAACACAGGTACTTTTGTTTGTTTTGTTTGCTGGACAATTTTTTTTGTTGACAAAGCATTTAAAGTGCATCGGTGGGCATAATCAAAAAAGACATACATGATGCAATTCTTTTTCTTTCACTTGCAATTTTTGTTTTTCTTAGTCCCCTCCTGTATTATGATTAAAATATATATGTAAAGCGCTGCGTAAATGGTTGGCGCTATTGAAGTACCTGTAATTAATAAATAAATGACCTGTTGATCCTGCCAACAAATCTGTTATTTTTCCACTTCCTGTAATAGGGTGACACGTAGTAGCACATGTCATCCTGTGGACAACATAGCCATAGGTCTATAAGTGCTTACCACTTGAGAGCCACGCTATAGGCGAAAGACGTCCACATCGCAGCTCTTAACTGTCGGGTGGACATCCCTGGACGTCCTGCTGTTTATATCCCCCCCCGCGCGCCGCCGAGGGCATGCAGTGGGGAAAAACTGTGCCCGGCGTGTCACGTGATGCCGATGCGTGTGCCTGGCAGCCGCGATGTCCGCAGGTACCCGCGATCGACATATACAGAGGCAGGGCGTGGAGCTCTGTGTGTAAACACAGAGCTCCACGTCCTGTCAGGGAGAGGGGAGACCAATGATGTGTCCCTTGTACATAGGGACACACATCGGTCACCTCCCCCAGTCAGTCCCCTCCCCCTACAATAAGAATCACTCCCAGGGAATACATTTAACCCCTTCCTGGCCCCCTAGTGTTAACCCCTTGTCTGCCAGTCACATTTATACAGTAATCAGTGCATATTTATAGCACTGTTCGCTGTATAAATGTGAATGGTCTCAAAATAGTGTCAAAAGTATCCGATATGTCCGCCGCAATATCACAGGTCTGACAAAAATTGCGACAATTACTAGTAAAAAAAAAAAAATCATAAATCTATCCCCTATTTTGTAGGCGCTATAACTTTTGCGCAAATCAATATACGGTAATTGCGATTTTTTTTTTTTTTTTTTTTACCAAAAATATGTAGAAGAATACTTATCAGCCTAAACTGAGGAAAAAATTGTTTAAAAAAAAAAAAAGGGATATTATTATAACAAAAAGTAAAAAAATATTGTGTTTTTTTTTCCAAATTTTCTGTCTTTTTTTCGTTTATAGTGCAAAAAATAAAAACCGCAGAGGTGATCAAATACCACCAAAAGAAAGTTCTATTTGTGGGAAAAAAATGATAAAAATATCATTTTGGTACAGTGTTGTATGACCGCGCAATTGTCATTCAAAATTCATGAGCGCCGAAAGCTGAAAATTGGTCTGGGCAGGAAGGGGGTTTAAGTGCCCAGTAAGGAAGTGGTTAAAGTGGAAATGTTTTGCAAGCTCTTCTCTCCTGCCTCCTCCCATCTTCATTATACTGTACACATTAGTGAGAAAAAAATGTATTCGAATTTTGTATATTTTTTTGCAAAATCCTGGCTTAGGTCAGGATGACGTCACTTCTCTCCGAATGCGCAGACACGCATGGGTCTTTGCCAGTTCTCTAGTGTGACAAAGCTGTCCCAAGAGCCGTTTGCTCTTTCTGTGCATGCGTGGGAGACCGGTGTATGCGCAGACATGTGGAGAACATTTCTGCCAGGTCCTGTAAAAAAGGGTCTCAATTAAAGGTGACACAGGAGAGAGAGAAAATTTGCTTCAAGTGAGGAAAAAAAAAAAATGCTCTAGTTAGTATTTTTTGTATTCGAGAACAGAGACAAGTGCTAGAGATTTACATTTTTGGGGGGGTTAGCAGGAGTAAAGTGCCTCTTTAATTAAAAAGACAATCAAATTAAAGCTTAAACTCTTCAGCTTCAACTCTTACGAACTGTGGTCAGATCTGTCGGCTGTACTAGAGAACACCTCCTAATCTTACAAACATTAGATAGAGGTGTTCTGCAGTCCAACAGACAGAAAGCAGGCGGGGATAAGACCCATTCTAGGGATTGCAGTGCAGCAAGAGGCAGTCTTCAGTGTAAATAGAAAGATATGAGCTCACTAGATTTCTGGAAGGATCAACAGAATTACTTTCTGTATTTGCAGCACTGTAATGAAATGTATATGTATTACACATATATACTAAATATATGTTTGTTTGTTTTTTATGCATACGATTTAAGATGATCTGCAGACAAGTAGATGGGGGGCTGTAGAAAATGCACTAAGGCTGGACCTGCTGCAACAAATTAATGTTAAACTATAAAAGAAAAAAGTTTTTTTTTTTTTCATTTTGGATAGAGTAAGAGGTGGGTTATAACCCTTGTAAAGTTTTTTGCCATCTTTGTCTCAATGGGGGGGGGGGGGGATTCACCTTCACTTTCTGTCCCATAGCAAAAACAGAAAGCGAGTGGAAATCCTTGCAAATGAACTGCTTGCGGACCACCCCACGCACATACTGCGGCAGGGCGACCGCTCTGTGCCAGATCACCTACCTAGTATGTGACCTGACGCTTCCAGGGTCTGGGTGGATGCGCCGGCTGCCAGCGACCCACTCCAGTTGTGATTGAACACAGTGGGAGCCAGGGCTGGACTGGGACATAAATTTGGCCCTGGACTTCATCCAGACTGGCCCACTTTGACAGGTCTCTCCCATGGCGACCGGACAACTCCCACCCCACCGGCCACCCAAGCCCCCTCTCCCACTTCACAAGTCACTAGCCGTTCCTGGGGAAAAAATCAGTTCGGTGCCCCCCCTTATGGGACAAGATTAGGCAGAAGGGAGAAACTCCCAGGCCATAGCTGTTGAGTCAGCTGCCTGTCCCCTCCCCCATGCTCCTCTGTCATCCCCCCTGCTCCTCTGGTCCTCCCCCTGCTTTTCTGTTCCCCCCAGGTGAGCGCTAAGGGGTGGAAGAGGAGGTAAGCACTGCAGGAAGGGAGAGACAGAGGAGCAGAGGGGGGTGGCGGTCCGCTGTCACTGAAGCCGGCCCACTAAGCCATCAGCCCACCGGGAAACTCCCTGTAGTCCCAATGGCCAGTCCATGCCTGGTGGGAGCTAATCAGCGGGTCATGCCGATTGTTCGGGAGACAGGCAGCATGGCGATCTGCCTATTTAAACAAGGCAGGCCACCATTCTGTGAAAGGGAAATGTACTGATCCTGTGTTCCTACAAAGCAGAAACACAGATATTTACCATCCCCAGTCAAAGCACCTACCCACACAGTTAGGCTTGATTCACACCTATGCATTTTTAGTGCTGTTTTGCTCTACAGAAGGAAACCATGTTAAATGTGCTGTAGTGTAAATCTGCAAAATGCACTAAAAAATACATAGGTGTGAATCAAGCCTTAGTAATCATTTCCTAGGAACACATTTAACCCTTTGATCACCCCTGATGTTAAACCCTTCCCTGCCATTGTCATTAGTGACAGTACATATTTTTTTGCACTGATCACTGCAATCATGTCACTGGTCCTCAAAACGTTTCAATTAGGCTTCATGTACACAAGATGTTTTTACAATCTCTCTTGAACGATTTTAACTTGCAAGATAGTAACCCACGTTTAAAACGTCCATTTTGCCATGTTAACACGCCGCGTTTAGACGCATTTGCCTTTTAAAAAAAAAAATGTTTTGGCCCTTGAAAAAAATCTTATTGTCATGACTTGTTTGGCACCGCCATAATCCCTCTTCCCCCTATTCTGTTCATTCTTTGTACAGGGATGAGGTGCAGGATCTAATAGAGGACACATTAGCCACTTCCATTTTTCAACAAATAGAGAGGGTAAATCTCCCTTACGGGGTCACATACAGCAATAAAAACTGGTTCTAATCCATCTGCCAGCTATCCAAAACTAAAAAAGTTTTACCTTTACTCATACTTTACATTTTTGGGGGCTGGTGCTGAACACAGCAGCCAGGTACGTCCTGACAATCCTTCTTAATACAGGTTAAAAAATGCACTGATTGCTTAAAACATCATCTTCGTCTTGGGAAATCAGCCAACAGCTGCTAATTAGCTAAAATTTGCGAACATGAAAATATAAATCCGTTGCCAACTTTCCAAATAGTCATATCTGGCAATCCATTTCATCATATCTTTCCATAAGCTACAATTGTGGATGGTATACCAAATCAGGTTAGGTTTAATACCATTTCATGACTAAACCTATTTCTGACATTTGTTGCTTGCAAGTTAAAATCCGAGGGCCAGATTCAGGTACACGTACATTTGCGCAGCGTATCAGAGATACGCTACGCAGCCGTGTTTTACCAGGCTCTACAACGAATTCTGGTACATTTTTGCCCGTACGATACGGCGGCGTAGTCTATTTCTCGCTGCGTAAACTAAATACGCGATTAGGGGGCGTGAAGCATTTAAATTAGGCGCGTCCCCGCGGCAATCTCACTGCGCATGCTCCGTTCAGAAATTTCCCGCCGTGCATTGCGCGAAATAACGTTGTTACGTAATTTTTTTTGAGTAGCGTCGTTTACGGACATTCCTATTCCCGGACGACTTACGTAAAAAATAATAAAAGACGTCGGAAAACGTTGAAATTTGACGTGGGAACGACGGCCATACTTAACATGGGCTGTCTAATATTAGACTAGCTAAAAGCTGGTATAACATTACGCAGCGAAAAGATGACTAAAGATGCCGTAAGAGATTGCGATTGAAGATCGTAATTTCGGGGATCGACGGCAAAAGCTCATTAGCATACCCCGACGCGGAAAACGACGGGAAGTCCACCCAGCGGCCGCAATTTTATTGCAGCGTAGATCCGAAGGCGTACGAACACGTAAGCCAGTCGGATTGAAGCGCAAAGCCGTCTTTTCATGGTTTGAGGATTCAAACTAGTGAAGAACTAGTTAGACAGGAGTTACGGCTCTGTGAATCTGGCCCCATATTTTTTGCTAAAAATTACTTTGAACCCCTAAACATTTTATATATATTTTTAGCAGAGACCCTAGAGAATAAAATAGCGATCAATCCAACATTTTAGGTCACTTGGTATTTGCGCAGCGGTCTTTCAAACCCAATTCTTTGGGGAAATATTATTGATTTGAAAAATCATGATTTTTTTTAACACCTTGCCGACCGCCCGCGGTCATATTACTACGAGGCAGTGGCACTGCTGGGCGAGAGCCCGTAGCTATACGTCCGCTCTTTAGCGGCCGCTACTGAAAAAAAATACTGATCACCGCCATTACTAGTTAAAAAAAAAATATTAATAAAAATGCCATAAAACAACCCCCAATTTTGTAAACGCTATAGCTTTTGCGCAAACCAATCAATAAACGCTTATTGCGATTTTTTTTTTTTTTTTTTTTTTTTTTTTTACGAAAAATAGGTAGAAGAATACGCATCGGCCTAAACTGAGGAAAAAAAAATTTTTTTTATATATTTTTGGGGGATATTTATTATAGCAAAAAGTCAAAAATATTGAATTTTTTTCAAAATTGTCGCTCTATTTTTGTTTATAACGCAAAAACTAAAAACCGCAGAGATGATCAAATACCACCAAAAGAAAGCTCTATTTGTGGGAAAAAAAGGACGCCAATTTTGTTTGTGAGCGACGTCGCACGACCGCGCAATTGTCAGTTAAAGCGACGCAGTGCTGAATCACAAAAAGTGCTCTGGTCATTGGACAGCAATATGGCCCGGGGCTAAAGTGGTTAAAACTAAACTGTAAAGTTAGCATAATTTTTTGTATAATGTGGAAGATGATGTTATGCCAAGTAAATAAATACCTAACATGTCATGCTTTGAAATTGCACACACTTGTGGAATGGTGGCAAAATACGGTACATAAAAATCTCCATAGGCGACACTTAAATTTTTTTGGGGGCTGTTACCAGGTTAGAGTTACAGAGGAGGTCTGGTGCTGGAATTGTTGCTCTCACTCTGACGATCGTGTTGATATCTCACATGTGTCATTTGAACACTGTTTACATATGGGGGTGCGACTTACATATGCGCTTTCTTTGCTGCGCGAGCACGTGGAGACGGGGCTCGTTAAAATAACATTAGTATCATCTGCACATAGATCCACCTGTGATCTACTAATTTCCAGGGCTGTTTTTAAAACGGCTTTTGGACAGCTATTCTCCCTTTTAAAAAGTGTTTGGGGCCTTAAATAGTTAAAGTGGAAAACAAGCACGCAGCTGCAAGTTAAAGTCCTCGATATGAAATTTGCAATGCTTTTAACCACCAAACAGGCTAATTTTCGAGTTAAAAAAGCAAACTCAATCCATCTTTAAATAGTCACAGCAAATCTCCTATACCCAATAAACACAAAGTAAATCCTTGTAGCATCCTAATTAATGCCATTAGGCTTTCCTTTTCATGCACAAGACATTTGATAAGAATTGGATAGGAGTGCGCTTCAGTACATGATACAAGGTATTCTTTTTTTAAATATACAGATTAAAAAGCCAATGAATAATTTAGTTAAAAAAACCATGGTACCTTCAAAATCTTGTCGAAAAAGTCACAGCAACTAAGAAAACGAATTATGAAAAGTTCTTAAATATCTTAAATACAGTACAGAGAATAGAAAGCTCATAAAAACTGAACATGTAAAATTCCTATGTACCACTACTGCCCCCTGGTGGAACTGAAACGGCTATGCACAATCCTGTCTATCCACCTAATGAACAGGCTAAACAGGAAAGTTAATTCCCTCTGCACTTCCTGAACATTTGTTTTACTTGAAACAAACATAAACTGTTCGAACCAAAAGAGAGCACACTGCTCACTTTAAAATGCCACAACCAAATTTTACTTACAATGAAACTCAAATATATCAAGAAGCTATCCAGCTAAATATAGAGTTTATGTATTAAAAGTAAATATGGAAGGAGTCTTAATTAAAATAAAAATGACTGAAGGAGGAACTGTTATAAAAAATACAACCAAACCTTTAGTAGCATATTAAAGTGTCTGAATGGACAAACAAAGCTACGACTTGCCGCGAGTTCCCTCATAGTTAACTGCTTACTGTGCAGGCGCTTGTCAAGAGGGAGGGACCAGGACAGCCGAAGAGGGACCCAAGAAGAGGAGGATCCACTGCACAGAGCAGATAAGTATGTTATATTTTTCTTAAAATTAACAAAAAACGACTTTACAATCATTTTAAGGCTTCATACACAAGGGTGAATTAAAATACTCCTATCTACGATGGATCTTTCTACCAGAAGCTGGTATAAAAAAAATGCGCAATTATGCCCCTTTATGTGCGTTTAAATGCATATGGCATCTAAAAGTGTATTAACGTAAACTCATTCTATTGGCAAGAATATTTAGTTATTCTGGCCACTTGAATTAATTTTAATGCGCGTTTATGCCAATAGGCTCCTTTCTATACACAGGTTTGAGGCATTTTTATTTTATGCCCTTGACTGTGGTCCTAAAATAGAAACCCAAATGCCACAGTGTGTGTAGACACATTGGCTGGGATATAGTTTTGTTAAGAGGGGTTATAAAAAAATAAAAAATAAAAAGACAAAATTGTACGGTCAAATTCCAGAAGGTCAGGTCATAACAGACTAACTTGACCAATTTAGTCACTTTTAACCACTTAACCCCTGGACCATATTGCTGTCCAATGACCAGAGCACTTTTTGTGATTCGGCACTGCGTTGATTTAACTGACAATTGCGCGGTCGTGTGACGTGGCTCCCAAACAAAATTGGGGTTCTTATTTTCCCACAAATAAAGCTTTCTTTTGGTGGTATTTGATCATCCCTGCGGTTTTTCTTTTTTGCGCTATAAACAAAAATAGAGCGACTACTTTTTTCTGTAATAAATCTATAAAAAAACGTTTTTTTTCCTCAGTTTAGGCCGATATGTATTCTTCTACATATTTTTCGTAAAAAAAATCGCAATTAGCGTTTATTGATTGGTTTGCGCAAAAGTTATAGTGTTTACAAAATAGGGGGTAGTTTTATGGCATTTTTATTATTATTATTTTTTTTACTAGTAATGGCGGCGATCAGCGTTTTTTTTCAGTACTGAGACCTTATGGCGGACACTTTTGACACATTTTTGGGACCATTGGCATTTTTTTAGCGATCGATGCTATAAAAATGCATTGGATTACTATAAAAATGCCATTGACAGTGAAGGGGTTAACACTAGGGGGCGGGGAAGGGGTTAAGTGTGTTCCTGGGTGTGTTCTAACTGTATGGGGGGGTGGCCTCACTAGGGGAAATCACTGATCTTCTGTTCATACATTGTATGAACACAGAAGATCAGCGTTTCCCCCGCTGACAGGACCGGGAGCTATGTGTTTACACACATAGCTCCCGGTCCCCGCTCTGTAACGAGCGATCGCGTGTGTCCGGCGGCGATCGTGCCCGCCAGGCACGCGCACAGGACTCGGGGGGCGAGTGGGGGGCATGTGCGCCGGCCGCTGGCGGCGTGCAGGCGACCCCTAGCGGCCGCAGAAGTGCCGACGTAGAGCTACGGGCTCTCGCCCAGGAGAGCCGACCTGCTGCCGTATAACTGCAGCGGCTGGTCGGCAAGCAGTTAAAGATATTGGGCCAGATTCAGAAAGAATTTACGCCGGCGTATCTCCTGATACGCCGCCGTAAATTCAAATGTGCGCCGTCACATCTTTACGCCGATTCTGAAAGCAAGGTACGCCGAAAAACATGGCTTCAGTCGCCCGGCGTAACTTGCCTACGCCGGAGTATCATAGGCACATAGTTACGCTGGGCGCATTAGACGTTCCCATAAAAAATATGCAAATGAGCTAGATACGCCGATTCAGAAACGTAGTTGCGCCCGACGCATTAATATACGTCGTTTACGTAAGACGTATGACCGGCGTAAAGTTACCCCTGCTATATGAGGCGCAGGCAATGTTAAGTATGAACGTCGGACCAGGGTCGAATTTTCCGTCCTTTGCGTAAGTCGTACGCGAATAGGGCTGTGCGTAAGTTATGTTCACGTCGAAAGCATTGCATATTTGCAACGTGATTCAGAGCATGCGCACTGGGATACGTCCATGGACGGCGCATGCGCAGTTAATTCAGCACCTCATTTACATGAGGTCACGGGTCATTAACATGTATCACGCCCACCTTCCACCTACTTTGAATTACGCGGGCTTACGCCAGCCCACTTACGCTACGCCGCCGTAACTTAGGACGCAAGTGCTTTGTGAATACAGCACTTGCCTCTAAGTTGCGGCGTAGTATAAAGAAGACACGCTACGCCGCTCTAAAGATACGCAAATGTATCTGAATACGGCCCATTGCCTATTCAGGGCAGTTCACAAGATAAAGACCCCACAAGAAAAGTATTCACACTCACCAATGGTCCCTTGCCATCTGCCCACTGCAGGAGTCCACACCGGGTAAGCTTCAGTGCTAGAGCTTATATGGCTGGATGAGGTCACTTCTCCCAAACTTGACAGGTTCATACAAGGGGGATTTACATGATCCCCTATACTAGGAAAAAAGGGCACTGAAAGAAATGTGATGGAGTACGGATAGTGGAGTATACCATTGTTGGGGTTATCTGGAGGCATGGACACTTTGACCATTCAGAACAAAGTGACAGTGGGGTTGATTTACTAGAGCTGGAGAGTGCAAACCCTGTTGCAGCTCTGCATGGAAACCAATCCTCTTCCATTTTTTGGGGAGAGAATCGTGCGAGAAATGTAATAGAAAAAAAAATGCATGTGCAAGAAAAGAAAATTCCCGGAGAGAAACGAATATTCCCGGCAACATGAAGGTTTGGTCAGCCGAATTTCGAAAATCAATGGTGGCATCATCGGATCACAAAAAAAAAAAAACTTTCTGATTTTGAAAAGAAAATTTGTTCGAAATTCAACCATGTATGGCCTGCTTAAATCAACCCAAATGTCTCTTTAACACCAATGCCGCGTACACACAATCACTTTTTGTGATGAAACAAAACAACGTTTTTCAAACTTCATTTTCCATTTTGCGTACACACCATCGTTTTTCCAAAATGCTCTAGCAAAGCGCGGTGACGTACACCACGTTCGACGGCACTCTGTTCCATTGAAGCTCCGTCTTCTAACTTGCTTCTGAGCATGCGCGGGTTAAAAAACATCGTTTTGCCCACACACCATCACTTTTTATGACACAAAAAAACGACGTTTTGAAAAACGACACAAAAAATTCAAGCACGTTCAAATTTTTTTTTGGTCGTTTTTTTTTAAGACATAAAACGAAGTTTTGCCCACACGCGATCATTTTAAATGACGTTTTTGAAAACGTTGCAAAAAGTGATCGTGTGTACGCAGCATAAGAATTGATATAATGAATATGACCAACATGTTAAAATGCATCCTTGGCATATATTAATGTGGAAGCAGTACAAAGAGGCATGGGAAGGAAAGAGCGCAGCTAAGTTGAGTAAACCCAGGAAAACATGAAAGATTGAGTAAGTTGCTTTTACTGAAAAATCGTTAAATTATTAAATAGTCCTTAAAATAAAAAAAAACATCTGTTAAAGTGTATGTAAACCCCAACAACAAACCTCTCTTGTTTGCTCCCTTTTTGTAATTTTAATATATAATAGAAAGCATTTTGTTATATTCGATAAGTGCAAAACAATACCATCTGAAGAGTTTAGAAATTCAAAACTGTCCTGTGCACATCTCAAAGAGGGAAATTAGCCCTTCTAGATGTTATATTATGATTACTGATTATGTTGCAAAGATAGGAGAGAATGGGTGGATCTGAGTATCTATCAAAAGCAAACTGGGTAGGGCTGACACCACTGGGTCCCTAAAAAACCTCTGCGTTATAAATCCACAACAGGACTTCGGAGAAGAGTGCATTGCTGGTTAATCAACAGAAAAACCTTGGATTGCGAGCATAATTCATTCCAGAAACATGCTTGTAATCCAAAGCACTTGTATATCAAAGCAAATTTCATCATAAGAAATAATGGAAACTGAAATTTCGTTCCACAACCATTTATTCATAGGCGTTTCAGTTTATAGTCCATATAAAAAGATTTTTTAGCAATGTAATTGGTTGTGTAACTATAAAATGTCCATTAACAAATGGAAGACTCCACAAGGGAATTAGAAGCAAAATCCATCAGGAGCTACAGTGTATAAAAGAGAAGAGAGGCACCTCTAGGTGTAGCAAAATTTGTTGTACCTTCATTTAACTACTTGAGATCCGCGCTATAGCCGAATGACGGCTCTAGCGCAGATCTAAATTGCCAACAAGCCGTCAATTGACGGCTTGTCACTAGCTGCTTCCCGGCGCGCGCTCCAGAGCGCGCTGCGGGGAAACACTGTGTTGCCCGTGTCCCTTGGACACAGCCAATCACAGATCGCCGCGAACGGCCAATCAGAGTGGCCGTTTGCGATGCGATCTGTGCGGCGAATGAGAGATGATCTCATAGATCATCTCTCATTGCCGTTTTACACAGAGACAGCGTTCTGTCTCTGGAGAGCAGGAGACGGATCTGTGTCTCTTGTACATAGAGACACAGATCGGTCACCTCCCCCAGTCACCCCCCCCTCCCCCCACAGTTAGAATACTATGCAGGGAATACATTTAACCCCTTCCTCACCCCCTAGTGTTAACCCATTCAATGCCAGTCACATTTATACAGTAATTAGTGCATTTTTATAGCACCGATCGCAGTATAAATGTGAATGACGCCAAAAATGTGTCAAAAGTGTCCGATGTGTCCGCCATAACGTCGCAGTCCCAATAAAAATCGCAGATCGCCGCCATTTCTAGTAAAAAAAAAAAAAATTCTGTCCCCTATTTTGTAGGCACTATAAATTTTGCGCAAACCAGACGCTTATTGCGATTTTTTTTTTTTTTTTTTTACCAAAAATATGTAGAAGAATACGCATTGCCCTAAACTGAGAAAAAAAAAGTTTTTTTTTTTTTTTTTAATTGGGATATTTATTATAGCAACAAGTAAAAAATATTGTATTTTTTCAAAATTGTCGCTCTTTTTTGTTTATAGCGCAAAAAATAAAAACCGCAGAGGTGATCAAATACCACCAAAAGAAAGCTCTACTTGTGGGGAAAAAAGGACGTCAATATTGTTTGGGAGCCACGTCGCACGACCGCGCAATTGTCAGTTAAAGCGACGCAGTGCCGGAAGCTGAAATATCACCTGGACAGGAGGGGGGTATAAGTGCCCAGTAAGCAAGTGGTTAATGTAACCGTATTGCTACAATTAGAGGTGCTTGTATGTCTTTACGTGTAGTAGAATGCAGGGCCGTCTTAATAGCATCTTGGGCCCCTGGGCCAAGTAATGCGGGGGGGCCCTTACAGGTGTAATGCAAAAAGAAAAAACATGGGAGGGGTTCCGGCTGGGCCTGTAAGGGGCCCTGGGGACCATCGGGCCCCTATCAAATGTAATGCAAAAAATAAAATAACAAATAAATAAAAAAAAACAGGAGGGGTGCCAGCCGGGCCCCTGGGGACCATCTGGCCCCTTACAGGTGTAATGACTGTACCCCCCTGATGGCAGCCCTGGCCCCTACAATGATGACAGTGCGGATAAACAGACATCAAGTAGGTAGGAGGCAGACTGCCTCCCCTGTGTATCCATCACTCTCAGTGCTATAATGTGGGCCCCCAATTTTGGGGCAGCGTGGGCTCAGGGACCAGCTGCTTTGGGCAAAGTGCAGGGGCCCCCCATGCAGCTGGGGCCCCTGGGCAGTGCCCAGGTGTGCCCTCTCATTAAGACAGCCCTGGTATAATGATAATAAAGCTCGACTTGACTTGACTGGCCTTTCTTCTCTTTTATACCCAATTGTGATATGACGCTACGTGTAAGTCACAATTTGTTAAAAAATGTTGCTTGTCTTGTCAAACCAAGTTGCTCTCAAACCAAGGTCTTACTGTATTTGTAAAGGTATCCTGAAGTGAGGTAATATTGGGCATACCATTGCTGAAGTATGCTTCAGAAACTGATAGCTGCCCAGCTGCCATTGCGATTCTTTGATACTTTCAGTCTTTGACCTGGAACAAGTGTGCCAATTAGGAGTTCTGGCTTAAATTTGATTTTACTTGCATCATGCTTGGTCTGGATCAGCGACTCAGAAACTTTAAAAGACAGATCTTTAGCTTTTTCGAAACAAGCGATAAGCAAAAGTACGTCCATATGGCTCCCACTACAAGCTCCCTTTAACTTACAGACATGGTGGGGGAGAGATGAGAGAAAGTACAGCTTACTTGTATGTTACAATAAGACTGAAGGATCTGATAATAGATATTTTCTAACATATATCAGTCAAAAAGAAGGGAATCATCTTATATTTTTTCTTTTAAAACAGGTCCCCCCCCCCCCCCAAGGCAACCCCCCTTCCTCCTTATCCACTGCATCCGTTTAAATACCCGAGCTTTCCTCTATAAACCCCCTTATGTATATATGACATACTTACATATTTTGGGTCAGCTGTCGATGCTGGAGGCTCCAATTGTATAGTGACTGGGCCATCGTTCTGTATGTTCACTTGCATGTATGCTCCAAACTTGCCATCTAGAAGAGAGCACAGCAACATTTACTGCAGGAAAATGACAAAGCAGGTAACCAAAACAAAAAAGCTGAATAAAAAGTTTTTGTTTTCTGAGCACATTTAAACCAGGGAAGTTTCAGGGGAAAAAAAAACGTACATTTTAAATAAAGAACTTTGAAGCAAAATAAGGGTCAGTGCCCATCAATGCAGCCTTATTAGTGGCCATCTGTAGCCTCACCAGTGCCTATCATTGCAGCCTGACGATTGCCCATCAATGCAGCCTGATCTGCGCCCATATGCAGCCTCACCATTGCCCATCATTGCAGCTTTATCAGTGCTCACAGCCTCACAATTGCCCATCAATGCATCCTGATATGTGCCCATATGTAGCCTAATCTGTGCCCATATGTAGCCTTGCCATTGCTCATCATTGCAGGTTCACTAGTACTCTGCGCTCGCAGTCACACACAGTCCCACCTCCTTGGCCGGCTCTTATGACGGACAGAACACTGGTCCAATGACGGAACATGTGACGTCTAGCCTAATGCTGCGTACACACAATCACTTTATGTGATGAAAAAAAACAACGTTTTCTGTGAAGTAAAAAACGACGTTTTTGAAATTTCAATTTTCAAAGACGATGTTGCATACACACCATCGTTTTTTTACAATGCTCTAGCAAAGCGAGGTTACGTTCACCACTCTTTTCCATTGAAGCTCGCTTCATAACTAGCTTATCGGCATGCGCGGGTTGAAAAACGTCGTTTTAAACAAAGTTTTTTGCTACACACTGTGATTTTTTGTGAAACAAAAAACTACGTTTTGAAAAACGACACAAAAAATTGAAGCATGCTTCAATTGTTTTTTGTCGTTTTTTTACAAGACATAAAACAACGTTTTCACCTACACACGGTCAATGAAATTGACGTTTTTAAAAACGTAATTTTTTTTCATCACATAAAGTGATCGTGTGTACGCGGCATAAGAGCCGGTCCAGAAGATCCCGGCTTTATGTAATGCGGCGGAGGTGCTCCCCCCCCCCCGCCCCCGTGGCAGCCAGGTACAATACATTGTCGTATAACACGCACACACGATTTGCACTCAATTATCAGGGGGAAAACGTTTGTGTTACACGCCGATAAATACGGTAATATATTTCAGCCTGTCAACAGTTTGTAGCCATATGCATTTTCTCTTCAGGCTTCTTCTACTTTAATATTTACCTGGTGATCCTGCCAGTAAACCCTTCATAAGCCAGGGTAGCAACACTCGAGCACTGTGCTGTAAAAAGGCGCAGCGTTGTCAGCCTGGGGTGGGACTACAGCACACCTTCCTCTCTACTCGTCACCGTAACAATAGAGGAAGGTGTTTGATGGGGAAATGTCATATTTTCTTAAAATTTTCTCACAATATCTAAGAAGCCTTCAAAGCCTTAGCTGACTTTGTAGAAAGGAATGTCATTACAAACTGACCAAGTCCCTAAAATGTCATGTTGCTTGCAAGGGATGTTGGCCATTTCCTTACATACAAGTCCTGTATAGAACACAGCTTAAAAACTTTAAATATTCAGTCTCATCTCCAGAGCTGTATTATGCATGCGTCTGGTCTGATCATTTGTGCCACGCCGTGCAAGCAGGCAGGACTCCATGGCAAAAGGACATCTTTAGTGAAGTATTCTTGTTATATTTTCCAATATTATTACAATGTTTTCTGTATCCGTCGTTAATTAAATGTATTTGTGTAATCTCTCTTTGCACATCTAGAATACAACCCCAAAAATGTAAACTATCACATATGTACACCTGCATCCCCCAATCATTGGGGTTAGAGGCTGTCAAGCATTTTTTGGGTCAAGACCATTCTGTCACTGATATACAAAAGTCATTTATTGTGGAGTTACTAGAATTTGCCACCTCCCACAACTATTTCTGGTTTGACCAGAAATATTTTTTGCAACAAAAGGGTGTCACGATGGGGGCCAAATTTGCCCCCAGCCTTGCGAATCTTTTTATGGCCAAGTGGGAAGAGGACGTCATATATTCTGAACGGAATCCGTCTCTGGTCTTATGGGCCAGATACATAGATGACGTCCTCCTCCTGTGGGATGGGTCACCGGAATCTTTGGGTGAATTTTTTCCCTTTTGAATACCAATGACCGGGGAATCTCATTTTCTTTTGATTTTAGTTCCACCAAAATCAACTTTTTGGATCTTGAGATCAGTCTGGTATCTCGTCAATTTAAGTTCCAAACTTACTTCAAAACTACTGATAGAAATAGCTTTATCCCCACGGATAGTTGCCATCATAAATCATGGTTGAATTCGGTACCCAGGAGCCAATTTCTCCGTCTTCGGAGGAATTGTACCAATATTGAGGACTATTACTCTCAAGCATCCATGTTAAAACAAAGATTTGCTGATAAGGGGTATGATTCTCCACTAGTAGAGGTAGAGCTCAACAGGGTCGCACTGACCAGTCGTGAATCCTTGTTGTTGGATAGGACACCTCGTGATCCAGATGAGTCATTCAAACTCTCCATGCTCACTTCCTATTCCAATCAACATAAGGATATTAAGAAGATTGTTGAGAGACACTGGGGTGTGCTTAAACAAGACAAAGTGCTGAGCCCCATATTACCCGAGAAGGCAAAAATAATTTTCAAGGGAGTACCTTCCCTTAGACAGAGTGTGGCCCCTAATATTGTCGATCCTCCTGTTCGGCCCCTTTTTTTCCAAGATATGAAGGGGTACTACCCATGCAAAAAGTGTAGTGTCTGTGCTGTGAATTCCAGGGGAAGAACTAAGACTTTGGAGTTCCAGTCACGTAGCACTGGGAAAGTATACCTGATCAAGAGTTTTTGTACATGCGCCACTACGCATATCGTTTACTTAATTACCTGCCCATGCGGGAAACAGTATGTGGGCCGTACTATAAGATCGTTTTCTGTACGGGTTGGTGAACATCTAGGCAAAATCTGCAGTGGTGGCACCAAACACACCGTGCCACGGCACTATAGTGAATGCCATTCTCGCAATCCGTCAGGTACAGAGTTTCTTATCATCGATAAATATGTGCCACCTTGGAGAGGTGGGGCTAAGACTAGGTGTATCGAGGCTAGAGACCTATTGGATTTATGAACTTTAAACATATGTACCCTACGCGTTAAATGTGGAATGGGATATAAATGCCTTTATTAATGCATCCTAGATTTCTCTAAATACACCATATCCAATTATGGCTCCTATATCTTAGCCTTTTTATTTAGGCCATTTTAATTTTAATTTTTAATTTTAAAATTTTAACTATGTCATTCAATATCTTTGACTTTTTTACTTTTACGGAACTTACAATTGATCATTATTACCATTATAGTCTTAATTGATTTATTATTATTATCTGTCTATACAAGTTTATGTTAAATAAAACCCCCCCTTTCAAGTTCAGGTAAATAACATGTTAATATTGGATGATGATTTATCATACTTCTAGTTTCTGACATGTTTTTTGTTTTGTTTTCGCGGTATTAGCGATCCAGTCATTGCATTCATTTGCATTGGCAGGGTTTCTGTTCTACTGCGTACGCTGCGTTCCAGGGACTTGGTTACCTTGGAACGCATGACGTCATATCCTGGCTACTATGGAGGATGCGTTCCAATCTTATGGTTAATTGGAACGCATCACGTCACGTCCTGGCCGCGCATGCGATGTCTAGTCTGGACTTTGCGGATGTTACATCATGGCCCGCTCTTCATTCCGAGGCTTGAGGCGCATTCGGCGGACTTGACATTGGCGTTGAGTTCCATATAGTCCTTTAGAACGAGGCTTGGAACTCACGCCCGCGATGCTGGTAGTCGCAAACCGGAAGTCATCATTGCAAACTTCTTCCCCGCATAACAGAGCCATAATTAAGGTATGGGGGTATTTTGTATATAAAGAGGGTCTTTTCAGCAGTGTGTCAGTGCCCCAGATGACGTTCTAAGGGAACGAAACGCGTCGGGAGACCCCACTGACCCTACTGCTATATTATTCTAAGCGCTTGTTGTATTCTACTTAAATGTAAGTGCAATTATTTTTTATTAAAATTGGAAAACTTTGTTATACAGAATCACGCTATGTGCACTTTTTATTTTTTCTGACAATTTGAATCACTATTACTCATGGTAATCACACTACCTGAGTTTACATGTCCATAACCAATTCAATGGTTTCCGTGGATTCAATGTACCATCTATAAGGATATTCCAGGAGTTTCATCTACAACTATATCCTGATTTCCGGATATCGTTTGAAGCCTTATTGATCTGATGAGTATATGCTTAGTCAGATCCTTATCTTCTGACAATTTGAATCACTATTACTCATGGTAATCACACTACCTGAGTTTACATGTCCATAACCAATTCAATGGTTTCCGTGGATTCAATGTACCATCCATCTATAAGGATATTCCAGGAGTTTCATCTACAACTATATCCTGATTTCCGGATATCGTTTGAAGCCTTATTGATCTGATGAGTATATGCTTAGTCAGATCCTTATCTTCCGGTAAGCCTCTTATGTTTCACTACACTGGTGGCGGATCCTCTAAACACACACCTTGTTATTCTATTGAGTCACTACTTGGGGTGATTGAAAAGTCTTGGATCAACAATATGAACTTTTTTTCACAAATTTGGACATTTTATTTGTTATAAGGACTATAGTAATTATTAGCCTTTTTCTATCTTTTAGCGCTACACTTATTCTTTGTTTGTATGTTTTCAAAATTGATCTATTTTGGAGTGTTGGCTGCTTACATTTGTGACATTTGAACAGCGCGGTGATATATATACCACGGTATATACCTTTTTTTCCTCCACATATGCGTGATAAAACTGTGTTTAATAGTTGATACAATTATTTAAGATTTCAGCTCAGTGCAAAGTAAGGTACAGCATTCCTGAAAACATAAATATCTGGTACGATGTAGTATATTACATTTTTGTTCTAGAGTTTAGATATACATTGAGCAATTCTTACCATTACAATTTAATTGTGAGGGCTTACCTGAACATTATATTCAATTATATCTAACCAGGCCAGCCTTTGTGTTGCATAGATGTTGGTAGGTTACCATAAAAGAGTATTTTGGGCAGCACAGTTGCTTAGTGGTTAGTACTTCTGCCTTGCACCACTGGGACACCTACCAGGACACTATCTGCATGGAGTCTGCATGTTCTCCCTGTGCCTGCATGGATTTTCTCTGGGCACTCCACCTTCCTCCCATACTCCAAAGAAATGCTGGTAGGTTAATTGGCTCTTGTGTAAATTGGCCATAGTTTGTATACATATGAATGTGAGATAGGGATTTTAGATTGTAAGCTCCTTTAAGGGCAGCAAACAATGTAAATGTAGAGTATTTAAAGCAGGAGTCTCAAAGTACCGGCCCGAGGGCCATTTGCGGCCCGCAGACCGGTTATAAATGGCCCGCAGGCAGGGGGGTTCCGCGGAAGGGGGCGCTGCGCCGTGCTTAATAGCTTTATCGCTCTGTCTCCTGTGTCCTCTCCGCACAGAAGAGCAGAGAGAGAACAGAGCGGAGGGAGGATCCGCCCAGTGCCCCACCCACATAGGCACATGATCGACCAGAGGCCCGGATTCAGCCTCAGAATGGGAGATCGTGGTGTTCACGGGGTGCCCTGTGTGGAAGCCAGGACCTGACAGGAGGAGAGGTATCAGGCCACCAGCTGACTGCCAGGAGGAGAGGTAAGTGAGTCATCACACTGAGGCTGAGTGGAATTTGTGAAGAGGGGGTATTTGTGGAGCGTAGGGGGGAGGGGTTATTTGTGGAGTGTATGGGGGAGGGATTATTTGTGGAGTGTAGGGGGGGTATTTGTGGAGTGTAGGGGGGGTATTTGTGGAGTGTAGGGGGGGATTTGTAGGGGGTAATGCGTCCGCCGACACCAGTGATGGGTGTTAATACTGAGTCCGCCGACACCAGTGATGGGGGTTAATAGTGTGTCCACTGACACCACCGATGGGGGTTAATAGTGCGTCCGCTGACACCAGTGATGGGGGTTAAGAGTGCGTCTGCTGACACCAGTGATGGGGTTAATAGTGTGTCCGCTGACACCAGTACCGTTTTTGAAGTTTGCATGCGGCTTCCCATGGGATATGAACACTTTTCTTGTGGCCCTCATGTAATTTGAGTTTGAGACCCCTAATTTAAAGTGTTGCATACATTTTCGGTGATATATAAATACCGGTACATGAAATAAAGGAGATCATGCAATTCGATTGTAAAAATATAGGGACACCTTTTTCTTGGGTATAATATATTGCCTGTGTCTAGAAGTGAGAAAATAACCAAGAACAAAGAATAACAAATGTCCATGTCACTCAATCACTTAAATATTTTTTGTGCTTATGTTCCAAAGTTTCCTGTCTATTTTTTAATCAAATCCCTCCTTACTTATCAAATCCCTACATCCAGCCATTATAAAACCATCTCATCAGCAATCATCTTGAATTGGCTGCCTGAATGGAAACTGTGCTAACAAAAATTAAACTTGAGTGCGTTGGGATCAGAAATACTGTAATCGTGTGAAAATTGCAATCAGCAAGTTACATGATAAATCCAAAAGACGAGATGTTCCCTCGGCAAATAATGCATGGCCTTGGCTGCTCTAACTTCCACCTAAATGATTGCTGAATCAAGAAATACCAGTAAGTGAAACAAGTGCAGCTGCCACCACCAGAAATGTTTAAATTGTGCCACTCATTGTTAACAAATCAAATAAAAGTTCTTGAACAGGTTTGATAAAGGATTAATGAGAATGCATAACCTTTTCATTGTTTTGTTACATACTGTATATGCAGTACCGTATGAAAAAAAGATCAGTAAATGTAAATAATCTTATGAATATACATAGTTTCCAAATGTCACTCCTTTGGAACCAAATCGCTCTATTCCTCTTTTCTCCTCGAATGTCCCTCTTTAGCTGTGGTGAAGAGAGCTGTAAACATTAGGGGTGCGGAAAACAATCATGTAATCAGTGCATCGCGATGCAACCTTAAACGATTCTGCACCGATGCAGAGAATGGCTATATCGTGATTGCATTAATGATGACATCATCGGCCCCATGTCAGAATCCTCCTCCTCTCCATGCCTAAATGTGTATGTCACACAAAGTAGGGATCCCGCTGTGACACAAAATAGTAGTAAAAAAAAAAATGTAATAAAAATGCCATAAAACGATCCCCTATTTTGTAAACACTATAAATTTTGCGCAAACCAATCTTTAAATGCTTATTGCATTTTTTATTACCAAAAAAGGTGAAGAATATGTTTTGGCCTAAACTGAGGAAAAAATATGTTTTTTTTTAATATCTTTTTTGGGGATATTTATTATAGCAAAAAGTAAAAAATATTGATTTTTTTTTTTTTTAAATTGTCGCTCTATTTTTGTTTATAGCGCAAAAAATAAAAACCGCAGAGGTGATCAAATACCACCAAAAGAAAGCTCTATTTGTGGGAAAAAAAGGACGCCAATTTTGTTTTGGAGCCACGTCGTACGACCGCACAATTGTCAGTTAAAGCGACGCAGTGTCGAATCACAAAAAGGGGCAATGTCCTTAACCTGCATATTGGTCCGGGTCTTAAGTGGTTAAAGACCAACCTTACTTTCATACAATTATCCTTTCAAGTAAAACTATGTCCACCTATTAAAAGAAAATATTTAATGAGCACTTCGTTTTTTCACTGTAATACGTGTTGATTTAGCTGTTTTGTAGAGAGCTGTAAACATAAACGTTAGAGGTGTTCAAAACAATTGTGTATTCAATGCATCGCAATGCTACCTTAAATGATTCTGCATCGATGCAGAGAATGGTTACATCATGATTGCATCAGTAACGTCATCTGCTCCATGTCAGAGTCCTCCTCTCCCTCCATGCTTAAATGTGTATGTCACACAAATTCCCGCCTCCTAGACCAGCTCTTATGATAGATGGCACACTGATCCAATGCAAGGAAATGTAATCCGTGTCATGTGTATCATAGAAGCCGGTCTAGGAGGCAGGACTTTGGTGATGGCGGCCACCAGGCAATTCAAATCCAAGCTCCGTTTCACAGCCGGTGATCCCCACTCTGTGTGATCCAGGCACTGATGAGGCTGCATTGATGGGCACTAATAAGGCTGCGTTGATGGGCACTGTGATGAGGCTGAGTTGATGGGCACTGTGATGAGGCTACGTTGATGGGTACTGTCATGAGGCTGAGTTGATGGGTACTGTCATGAGGCTGAGTTGATGGGTACTGTCATGAGGCTGAGTTGATGGGTACTGTCATGAGGCTGCACTGATGGGTTTTTGATGAAAACCATGGGCAGTAATCGTGATGCATCGCGGAATCAAATCGAATCATTGACAGGATAATCATAACATAATCGAATTATGAACTGAAGCGCCTTGAGGCAATTTAGTTCGGGTTTGTAGCGCTATACAAGTTACTTAATTATTCATTCATTCATGAGAGCAGTAAAGATGCACACCTCTAATAAACATCATATTCAACTGTTAAAGTTTTTTATGTTGCACTAAAACCTTTACCCCTCCTTCAGATTATTACACTGGGCAAACACCCAGACAGCTGCATAAAAAGGTATGTATGTAAAGAATTTTAAAAATAGGCGTGTGTGGGTTGAGGGGTAGGGGGCGCAGGAGGCTTGGCTTTAACATGTTAATGTAATTTGTCATGGCCAATGAGTGATTGACATTCATTTGGCCCTGAGCAGTGGCAGAGACCAATAGGGGCGTACATGCATGTGTTACAAAAACAAGCTGCGCAATATGAGAAGCTCTAAAATGATAAAGAGCAATACCAAACAGTGAAAACATATATATATATATATATATATATATATATATATATATATATAGTCCATCAAGCAGTTAATACAAGTGGAAGAACATCTGATGGTATAAATCGGCAGTGAAATTCCGTATGTTCAAGCAGATGGTGACATCACAAACAGGAACCTCAGAAAAGTGATACAGATAGAAAAAACACCTTCACCGATGGAAAACACTGTCCCTTACCAGAGGGGAAGATCCCAACTAGAGACCTTCTGATCGCAGATGGCTTTCTCCCCAGCCAGGGGGTTCAATAGCACGAAATCCAATGGTCAACAGCTCCTCCCGTAATGAGCAAGTAATCAGTGTTGATTGATGACAAATTATAAGAAAAAAAGGTATATAGTGTAAAACCATTTACCATTTATTAAAATTAAATTAAAATTGCACTTACAAAAATGTAGGTAAAATATGCATGTAAATGTAGCCGGCCGGCTAGCACAACTCGAATATCTCCTGGACACGATTTGCGGTTATAGACGTCAGCACGCCGTCTCCCTACGCCGTTTTGTCTAAACAGACTTCGTCCTCGAGATATTCGAGTTGTGCTAGCCAGCCGGCTACATTTACATGCATATTTTACCTACATTTTTGTAAGTGCAATTTTAATTTAATTTTAATAAATGGTAAATGGTTTTACACTATATACCTTTTTTTCTTATAATTTGTCATCAATCAACACTGATTACTTGCTCATTACGGGAGGAGCTGTTGACCATTGGATTTCGTGCTATTGAACCCCCTGGCTGGGGAGAAAGCCATCTGCGATCAGAAGGTCTCTAGTTGGGATCTTCCCCTCTGGTAAGGGACAGTGTTTTCCATCGGTGAAGGTGTTTTTTCTATCTGTATCACTTTTCTGAGGTTCCTGTTTGTGATGTCACCATCTGCTTGAACATACGGAATTTCACTGCCGATTTATACCATCAGATGTTCTTCCACTTGTATTAACTGCTTGATGGACTATATATATATATATGTTTTCACTGTTTGGTATTGCTCTTTATCATTTTAGAGCTTCTCATATTGCGCAGCTTGTTTTTGTAATATTACTGTTTTTGCTGTGAGTATCTCACCATTTAAAGCCGCTTGCAAATTAATCCTTTTTTGTATCTTGCCTAGACAGCGCAGTATCACCCCTTTTTTACTAAGTACATGCATGTGTGCAAGTACACATGGAAACATTTAATGTTTACATGCATACATTGGTAATTACTGCCGGACGCACTTACGTCAGCCAAATGCAGCACAAGTTTACTCTGCCAGACGCTGCTGTGTGTATGAGCCCATAGGTTTCATTAGTGCTGCGTTCTGATGCTTACAAAACTATATGCTGTATACATCTGAACGCAGCATTTTCTACAACCATGTGGAAGAGCCCTAAATGCATACGTTTTCTATAACTGTTAATAGACAAAGTGTAATAAAAATGCCATATAGTTTGATTGTATGACCTTCTACATTTTCTCCTGGGCACACCAAAATAAAGGGATTTTTAATAACAGCTTACCTGTAAAATCCTTTTCTTGAAGTACATCACGGGACACAGAGCGCATAGCCATTACATATGGGTTATATGGGTACCTTCAGGTGTGGACACTGGTGTAATCAACTTCACAGGAAGTTCCTCCCTATATAACCCCCTCCCACTGAGAGTGCTTCAGTTTTGTAGCAAGCAATTTCTCCGAGGTTATACAATGTTCCCCAAAAGAGAACCACTCTGACCTTATGCCGAATCAGGTACGGTTCCCTGCAAGACAAGGCTGCCAGCTCGGAGACCCTTCTGGCCGAAGCCATAGTTACCAAGAAAACCGACTTTCGGGTTAGCAGCACAAGAGGGATTTCTGTCAGAGGTTCAAACGGTTGTCTTTGTAAAGCTGACAAGACGAGTTTTAAATTCCAGGGGCAGAGGGGAGCTCTAATAGGGGGATTTACATGCAAGACCCCCTGCAAGAAGGTTTTCACAACCGAATGCGCGGCCAAAGGCCTTTGAAACCATATCGATAAGGCAGACACCTGCCCCTTTAGAGTACTAAGAGCTAATCCCTTATCAACGCCAACCTGGACGAAAAATGGCAAGATCCTGTCGATAAAACTTACGAGGATGCCCTCTTTGAGACTCGCATCACTCCCCATAGGTCCTCCAGACTCTGTAATAGATATTTCTAGAGACTGGTTTCCTAGCCAGAATCAACGTAGATATGATCTGGGCTGAGAGGCCTCTGCCCTTAAGAATTAGGGATTCAGCCGCCAAGCCATCGAATCTAGCTGCTGTGAAGCATATCGTGCCCTGAGATAACAGGTCTGGGCGCAGGGGGAGTGGCCCCGGTGCCCCTACTGACATCCTCACGATGGGCGCGTACCAAGCCCTCCTGGGCCAGGCTGGGGCCACCAGGATCACAGGCCTGCGCTCCACCCTGATCCTTCGTAGAAGGCGGGGAATCATCTGCAGTGGAGGGAACGCATACAGGAGAGACAACTGGTGCCAGGGGCAAACCAACGCATTGGTCCCGTAGGCCGAGGGATCCCTGGCTCAGGATACGAATTTGTCCAATTCCTTGTTGACTCTCGTTGCCATGATGTCTACATCGGGAACTCCGAATCCTTGGCAAATGTCTTGGAATACCTGGGGGTGAAGAGACCAATCCCCCGGGAGCAACTGTTGAAGATTCAAAAATCTGCTTGAGTACTGTCTATCCCTGGGATGAACACTGGTATATGTATGCCACCGCCGTGGCATTGTCGGACTGTACCCTTACTGGTAGACCCTGAAGGGGGAGAGTCCAGACGACCAGGGCCAACCGAGCAGCTCTGATCTGTAGGATATTAATGGGAAGCAGTCTTTCTGCCTCCTATCACTGTCCCTGCTGGGTCAGTCTTCCTAAAATTTTCCATGTGATGGGGCAAAAGGATTTCCCCTTTGACAAATATTGAGGGACCAGCCACCAGAACAGGCTGCGCCGGACCCCTGAGAGAACTAACGGACTAGTGCCTGCATGGACTTGTTTCAAGCAGAGAGAATGGCTGCCTGGAGAACTCTGGTATGGATCTGGGCATAGGGCACTGCTTCGAAGGCGGCCACCCTCTTCCCCAGCAGTCGTATGCCTAGGCGAATAGTCGGCCTCTTCTTGCCTAAGACTATTTGAACTGTTTGAGTCAATGACCTGACTTTTGCTTGAGGAAAAAATATCCTCTGGCCGACTGTATCTAGCCGAAGGCCTAGAATTCTAACTGTTTTGTGGGTTGCAACCTCGATTTGTCTTGGTTCAAAATCCACCCAAACTCCTCTAGATGCCGAACTGTGCGGACTACTGCATGATTGAGGTTGGAAGCTGATCTGTCGATAAGCAGGAGATCATCCAGGTATACCAGGACCAAAATGCCTTCTGTCCTTAGGACGGCCAGCACCGGGGCTAACACCTTTGTGGATACCCGCGGAGCTGTTGCCAACCCGAAAGGGAGGGCTACGAACTGGAAATGACGTTGATCTATCATAAAATGAAGAAACTTGTGATGTGCTGGGTAGATTGGCATGTGCAGATAAGCATCCTTTATGTCTATAGATGCTAGAAAGTCGTCATGATGTAGGCTGGCTGCCACCGAACGTATGGATTCCATACGAAAGGTCTACATCTTAGAAAGCGATTTAGGCGTTTGAGGTCTAAGATAGGCCTGACGTCACCATTGGGTATTTATGAAAAAGGTTGGAATAGAATCCCAGACCCCATTCCTGGGTTGGTACTTCTACAATTACTCCTTGGAGCCAGAGGCGATTCAATGCCTTTACGAGAGAGGCCCTCTTTAATGGGCCGCTTGGAAGACTTTGACCCCCGAAAATGAGGAGGGGGGACTTCTCGAAACTCTAGTTTGTAGCCCGTGGCTACCACGAACTGAACCCAAGAGTCGGGAATTCCGGCTTTCCACACTTCGGAGAAAAACCGAAGTCTTCCGCCCACCCAAGAGAGTGGGGGCGCCCCTTCATGAATCTGACTTGATGACAGGTTTAGCCGGCTTGCGAGACCATGGCCTCTTGTTTGCCGCAGCTTGTCCCTGTGGGCGGCTATTAAATGTTGAACGCCCGGGAGGCCGTCGATACTGACGGGAAGCTGAAGGGGCCGAGCCAGTAAAAGGCCCGTCGCTTAAACGCGGGCCCGCGCGGTCTTTTCTTGACCGGTAAGGAAAAACTTTTACCACTTGATATGGTTTGTTTATATTTATCTAGGTCTTCACCGAATAGTCTTCCACCCTGAAAGGGAAATCCTGCTAAAAGTTTTTTGCAGGGTGCCTCTGCTGATCAGTTCTTTAGCCACAAAAGACGACGCATATGAACCAACAGCAGAGATAGACGGGACGCCCATTGAACGGAGTCCTTAATAGCATCTACTGCAAAGCAGACAGCCCTTGGGAGGTCTGCTAATTCACGAGTTTGCTGAGCCGGCATGTCCTTTTAAAAACTGTTTCTTTAAAGCCTGACAAACGCCAATGGCTGCCACTGCTGGCTGAACCACGGCACCTACTGTGGTAAACAAAGCCTTCAGTAGGGTCTCCAATTTTTTGTCGGACGGATCTTTGAACATCTGGACATTTCCAACCGGACAGGTCAGGGATTTATTCACGCAGGAAATGGCCGCGTCCACAGTAGGGAGTGCCCATTTCTTTGCAAATTTTTCTTCCATAGGATAGAAAATAGTGAACCTTTTAGGAGGGAAAAAGATCCTATCAGGTCGAGCCCAATCCTGAAAAAAACACGCTCTCCAGAAGGGGGTGAATTGGAAAAGACACCCAAGTTAATGGTGCCTTTAAAGAACCTAATGAGGATACTGCAGGGGCTAATAGTTCTGACACTGGAAGTTTTTAAAAGCAGTGCGAACAATATCTGTCAGAGACTGGATCCACAGGCTCTCCGCTTGAGAAGCCGAAAAAATGTATCTAGAGTGGAACCCTCCATGTCTGAACCGTCGGAACTCTGGTCCGCTTGATCCTCTTGTGGGTCCTGTTCCTCCGGCGAGGAGACCCCGCATCTGAAAACACCAATCTAGGTGACGGGGATCTAGCCCGTTTGCCACCTGGCAAAGAGCGGGCAATCAAAGTCGTTAACCTTTCCTCTAGCCCACCCAGGGTGGTCGCTAGCATTTCTTCCGTTACGTAAACGGGAATAGGTGGATTGGGGGCCGCCTCTGCCCCCAGCACCCTCAATGGCTCCTGTAAGATGCTACTCGGTGGCCTATCTAGGAGGGTGGGACCATCCTGGCCCAAATCCTCTGACCCCGATGGAGACTTGTTCTTTGGCACCCTTTGCAGCCTTAGCTGGTCCTGATCCCTTGGGAGCCATTGCACAACCTTGAGACACCCCTGTAGCCAACACCCGACTGTTGTAGCTAGGAGTGAACTAATAAGAACAGGCTATGGAAAACAATTTTTTTTTTTTTTTTTTTAATTTTTCCACGCTCTAGAATGTGGCAATACCGAGGAAAACCTGTGAGTATTGCAACACCAATGCCCATTAGCTGGAGCCCAAGGTAGACTCGGATGCTGCCGGATCTAAGGCTGAGTCCCTTTAAGAAAAAACCCTTTTTTTTTTTTTCTTTTGGTCAAAGTGGACTTTAAGTCCAGACCTGAAGATCCACCAACCGCCACTAGGTGTCACTGCATGCCAAAAAAAATGGCTCAGCTGCGCGCTCTGTGTCCTTTCTCCACCGCTCTCAGAAGGGAAAGACCAGCCGGCCCGCCCCCCCTATGCACAAGGACGCCATAAAAGACGGCGTGCACGCGCGCACCCTCCCCACGCTGAAATCAACATGGAGGAAGCAGAGGAGAAGCATGGACCAACGCCAGCAGCCCAAACTGACACCAGGTAAGCACTAATTCTCAATGTAGTGCACACATAGAGGAAGATGTCCCCATAGGCTTCCTAAGAAACAGGAGTTTCACCAGCATTCCCTCTTTATAGTACGTGAGGGCTGCAGTATCAATGCTAACAGGCAGATCTGGGGGGAGTAGCAAAATATATATCTTAAACAAGCATACATATATCTACATGTTATCTGGGTAAACATTAGTACATCCCATCCTGTCAAAAAGACATAGTGGAGATAGTAGAGATAGTGGAGATAGTGGCTGATGCACAAGCATACCATTAGCCAACCCAGAACCCCCAGGGGGATGCCTACTGTCGAACCAAGTCCCGCAGGTTCCCTCTTACCTGCTCCACGCCGCAGGGTATTGCAGGGTATTGCAAACTGCAAGAGGCCCAGCCTTCCCCCATCTCCGTGGGTATTGTCTTGGACCTTCAGGGACCGGGGTCCTGTGTTTAAGGAACCCACACCCCTGGACCTATATAGCATCCTGGCATCAGTAGCGTTTAGTTCTTGGAAGAGACTAAGGCACTGGAGCCCAGAATCCAGCCCTCCAAGGAGAGGCATTATAGGCAAAACCCCACTCCAGCAGGGCCCGGGTACCGTACACCTTGGCTTTGAAGCACTTCGGACGGATCCGGCTAGCTATCCTGGGTCCCGAGACCTCCGAGGGACAGCTAGACGTGACCAACACCTAAGACACTGGCGAAAAAACTGAAGCACTCAGTGGGAGGGGGTTATATAGGGAGGAACTTCCTGTGAAGTTGATTACACCAGTGTCCACACCTGAAGGTACCCATATAACCCATATGTAATGGCTATGCGCTCTGTGTCCCGTGATGTACGATAAAGAAATAAAATGCTTCCAAATTAGACAAAATGAATTCCCCCATGTTGACAGAGTATGCTGTACCCTCAGAATTAGAATAGGTTCCGTCTGCTGACGATGAGGAGCGCCCAATAAATCAGGACTAAATGCCTCAATCAAGAATTCCTAAGTGCATCTACTGCTAAGTTAGATGTATCGGTCACTGGCTTAGTCTTGTAAGCTGTGCGTTCAAAACATCATTTTAAAAGCATTACCTACAAGTCTGATCTACAGCAGTCAATATGCTTGCCGTTACAACTATAAATTGTAACATAACACAGAATGTTTCGTTCTCTACATAGAAATCAATATCTTATTTGTACGATTAAAGTCACTGTGACGTCTTTATACTTTAAACCAACGTGATGCACAAATGTTATGAACATTTTATTAGCTGGACTTAAAGGTTAACTCCAGTCTTAATTAGAAAAAAAAAGCCCTTCGGGTAAACTGTACAGACTACAGGATTTTAGCAAACAGTTTTGCAGATTTATGCAGTGAAAAAAATGCCCTATGCACTTTCTAGACTGATTTCTGAATGGGGGGGGGGGGGTTCAGCCTTCATTATGGTCACCAGAGCATACTGTATGCAGTATCTGCATGCCCATAAACATGAATAAACCATAGGCCATAGGGAGCATCTCATCACAAATTAAATATTCAGACATGTAAGATTTAAGATTTCTGGGCACAGTACTATACCACTTTGTGTGGAGAAAAAGACCACTCTCAGATGGATTCCCTTGTGGAGGCAAGCAGACAGTGCACTAGCTCATGTGTCCTCCCTGCACCCAAGCATAACATGAAAAAGTAGGATGGAGACTCAGCAACTCCTTTTACCAAACATAATGCTTTATTGATACAGGTAGTTTATACAAATTACAGCAGCCTACGCATTTCAGTTGTTAGCCTTAGTTAAAGCCTTCAATGGTCTAAACAGCCGAAACGCGTAGGCGCTGTAATTTGTACATGTTACATGTATAAATAAAGCATTATATTTGGAAAAACTAGTTGCCGTCTCTCCACCCCACGTCTTAACAGTACTATACCACGCATGCACAATCCTGCACTACAGACTCTTTTAGGTTCATGCACAAAGGAGTTTTATAGGCATATTGTATGCCTAGGATAATTTCCTAGTGCTTTCCAGCACCTGTGGAGCCACACATATAGCATACTGCATGCCGTACAAGTGAATGGCTGTAGGTTGTCTTGCTCTTGTAAATCAGATGCTCCTTTGTATTGGCATTCAATTGTGCATGTTGCAGGTTCAGAGAGCATCTGGAAATTAGACGACATACAATATGCCTATAAAAGCCCTGTCTCTTACATACACACCAGCCTCCTCATATCTTCCAATAGAGTTACTAAAAAGCAATGAGACTATTGTAGAGAAAGAGAAGGTAGAGATGACTGTTGAACCTCAAAAGGACACATAGGAAAGAGCAATATCTGTGTGCTGAAGGAGGGACCTTACTGGAGAAAGATCAGTGTGTGTGTGCTGGAGGTGGCACCTTACTGGAGAAATATCAGTGTGTGTGCTGAAGGAGGGACCTTACTGGGGAAAGATCAGTGTGTGTGCTGGAGGTGGGACCTTACTGGGGAAAGATCAGTGTGTGTGTGCTGGAGGTGGGACCTTACTGGAGAAATATCAGTGTGTGTGCTAAGGGAGGGACCTTACTGGGGAAAGATCAGTGTGTGTGCTGGAGGTGGGACCTTACTGGGGAAAGATCAGTGTGTGTGCTGGAGGTGGGACCTTACTGGGGAAAGATCAGTGTGTGTGTGCTGGAGGTGGGACCTTACTGGGGAAATATCAGTGTGTGTGCTGGAGGTGGGACCTTACTGGGGAAAGATCAGTGTGTGTGCTGAAGGAGGGACCTTACTGGGGAAAGATCAGTGTGTGTGCTAAGGGAGGGACCTTACTGGGGAAAGATCAGTGTGTGTGCTGGAGGTGGGACCTTACTGGGGAAAGATCAGTGTGTGTGTGCTGGAGGTGGGACCTTACTGGAGAAATATCAGTGTGTGTGCTGAAGGAGGGACCTTACTGGGGAAAGATCAGTGTGTGTGCTGGAGGTGGGACCTTACTGGGGAAAGATCAGTGTGTGTGCTGAAGGAGGGACCTTACTGGGGAAAGATCAGTGTGTGTGCTGGAGGTGGCACCTTACTGGGGAAAGATCAGTGTGTGTGCTGAAGGAGGGACCTTACTTGGGAAAGATCAGTGTGTGTGCTGAAGGAGGGACCTTACTGGGGAAAGATCAGTGTGTGTGCTGGAGGTGGGACCTTACTGGGGAAAGATCAGTGTGTGTGCTGGAGGTGGGACCTTACTGGGGAAAGATCAGTGTGTGTGCTGAAGGAGGGACCTTACTGGAGAAAGATCAGTGTGTGTGCTGAAGGAGGGACCTTACTGGGGAAAGATCAGTGTGTGTGCTGGAGGTGGGACCTTACTGGGGAAAGATCAGTGTGTGTGCTGAAGGAGGGACCTTACTGGGGAAAGATCAGTGTGTGTGCTGGAGGTGGGACCTTACTGGGGAAAGATCAGTGTGTGTGCTGAAGGAGGGACCTTACTGGGGAAAGATCAGTGTGTGTACTGAAGGAGGGATCTCATTGGGAAAAAAAGCCACTGTGTATGTTCTGGAGGTAGGACGTAATGGGGGGAAAGACCAATATGTGTGGCGGGGGTGGCATCTCACTAAAGAAAAATACTAATGTGTGGGCTGGAGGTGGGATCTCTTTTGAAAAAGAGCAATATCTGTGAAAGCAGCACTACAGCATGCTAGACTACTAGACTGAATGATCCCCTACGGATAAAGTGAAAGTGGCACATATGCATTATACTATACACCAATCAGCCATAACATTAAAACCACTGACCGGTAAACTGAAGAACATTGTTTACCCCGTTACATGAATGATGATCTATGCTCTATAAATTGACTTCTGTATAACCATGTCATCGGATTTTCTCTGCTCGATCAGTGCCACTGACTATAGCCAGCGGCACAGATCAGTGTATTTTGATGGCGGGGAAACTAATACAACATCTCAGTGGAGAGAATTCCCCCATCCATATTAAGTGTGTGGATGGGGGAATCAAGTCATTTTTTGTCCACTCATCCTACAGTGTGTGGTTCATGGGAAGCCATACAGCCATAGCTATTTAGCTCCTGACTGTTCACCTACTTGTATGGAAAATCCCATTCAATTGTTAGAAATTTCCTCCATCGTGCATTCCAACAACTGACAACCTTTTCATAGGGGTAAACAGGATTCTCCTTTGCATGGGCAGAAATAAGGTACTGTCTGGGAGTCTACCCATGGGCCACACAGCATAATTTTGTCAGGAACGTGGAAAGATGATTATAGGATTCTTGCAAATATTGGGTGGGTGAATTAACCACTTGAGGCCCCGCATATGCTCAATTGACGGCAGCTTTGGGGATCCTGAATTTCCAAGCTGCCCTCAATTGACGACATAGTTTTTTCCGGCCACTGGGGGGCGCGCATCCCCGAGATGCCGATGCGCGTGCCTGGTGGTCGCGATGTCCGCCAGGTACCCGCTGATCTGCAGTTTTAGAGCAGGGACGTGAAGCTCTGTGTGTAAACACAGAGCTCCACGTCCTGTCAGGGAGAGGTGACAGATGCGGTTTCTCTTGTACATAGGGAGACAGCATCGGTCACCTCCCCCAGTCACCCCCCTCCCCCCACACAGTTAGAACACACCCAGGACTCACATTTAACCCCTTCCTCACCCCCTAGTGTTAACCCCTTCACTGCCAGTCACATTTATACAGTAATTAGTGCGTTTTTATAGCACTGATCGCTGTATAAATGTGAATGGTCCCAAAAATGTGTCAAAAGTGTCCGATGTGTCCGTCGCAATATCGCAGTCCTGACAAAATTCGCAGATCGCCGTATTACTAGTAAAAAAAAAATAATAAATTGACAGAATTCTATCCCTTATTTCCTAGCCACTATAATCTTTGCGCAAACCAATTACTATACGCTTATTGCGATTGTTTTTTTTTACCAAAAATATGTAGAATACATATCGGCCTAAACTGAGAAAAAAAATATATATTTTTTTAAAAATTGGATTTTTATTATAGCAAAAAGTAAAAATATGTTTTTTTTTTTCAAAATTGTCGCTCTTTTTTGTTTATAGCGCAAAAAAAAAAACTGCAGAGGTGATCAAATACCACCAAAAGAAAGCTCTATTTGTGGGGGAAAAAAAGGACGCCAATTTTGTTTGGGAGCCACGTCGCACGACCGCACAATTTTAATTTAAAGCGACGCAGTGCTGAAAGCTGAAATTTCGCCTGGGCAGGAAGGGGGTATATGTGCCCAGTAAGCAAGTGGTTAAAGGAGTTGTAAAGACAGAATGTTTTTTATCTCAATGCAATTCTATGCATTAAAATAAAAAACCTTCTGTGTGTAGCAGCCGCCCAAGCACCTCTAATTACTTTCCTGAGACCCATCTCTGTCCAGCGATGTCCACGAATGCCTAAGCTGTCCAGGACACTCCTCCTAATTGGCTGAGACACAGCAGTGGCACCATTGGCTCCCACGGCTGTCAAAGTCAGTCAATCAGGGTAGAGAGGGGGCTGGGTCGGGGCTCTGTGTCTGAATAGAGACACAAAGCCGTGACTTTGCTCCAGTGTCCTCATAGGAAACTGCTGACTGTGGGGGCACTCGAAAGGAGGGAGGGGCCAGGAGCAGCAAAAAGAGACCCGAGAAGAGGAGGATCTGTGCTGCTCTGCACAAAACCAACTGCACAGAGGAGGTAGGTATAACATGTTTGTTATTAAAAAAAAAAATCACTTTAACCCTAGCAGTGGGAGGTTGTACACACACGCCTAGCTGTGTATAAATCTGACAAGCCAACTGTTGGCTTTTAGATGGAAGTGACTGAGTAGTTGTACAGCCACCCAATCATAGGCACGGACCCCCAGAAGTACTGCCTGACCCCCTGCTATGTATTCCTCCACTGGACCCAGGACCAACATGGCAGGTGTCGCTTGGTAGAGAGGAGGGAGACCAGCAAACTACCCCAGCTAGTAGAAACCTGGAAGCAATGTGTGGCAGTTCAGTTTACCAGTCATTCCGATTTCTGCTGTCACTTTCCTTGGCTGCTGTGACCAATGAAGCACGATTTCCACTCAATTAACCTCTGTGGAGTTCAGCCGAAGCATCAGGAGTCAAATAGACCCCTGGTGTCGTAATAAAGATCACATAAGGGGCTATTGGATCCCTGTGTGATAGTAAAGTTTAGCAAAAAATACAATTTAAAAAACTTGAAGTTACACCAAAGCACAACCCACTCGCCAATATGAATGGAAACAGTTGCTTTGGCATCTATGTACAAAAGCAGCAACTGCATTACACAGAGGGGGTTATTTACAAAATTCAAATCCACTTTGCACTACAAGTGCACTTCAAGTACACTCGCTGTAGATCTGAGGGATAGATCTAAAATGAGGGGAAGCTCTGCTGATTTTATCATCCAATCATGTACAAGCTAAAATGCTGTTTTTTTTTGTTATTTTCCCTGCATGTCCCCTCAGATCTACAGTTTACTTTCAGTGGACTTTCAAGTACTTGTATACTTGTAGTGCAAAGTGGATTTGCCTTTCATAAATAACCTCCATTATGTATTAGTGTGTAAAGTAGAATAATGATTTTAGGTCTATTATTTATGGCTTTCAGTGATGTCACTCTTGAATGATAATTGCACGGCCATGCAAAACTGTACCCATATATGCCATTATTTTGTTTACACAAATATAGTTTTCTTTTGGTGGTATTAAATTACCACTGATATTTTATTTTTTTGCTAAATAAGTGAACAAAAGACTGAATATTCTGAAAAACAATGTTTTTCTTTGTTTCTGTTATAACTAGGGTTGTCCTAAAACTACTTTTTTAAGACCGAGTACAAGTACCGATACATTTTTTAGTGGACGGTGTCCGTGTGTTTATTTTATTTTGTATTATTTTTACAATTTAACCTTTTAAATATTTATTACGATTTTTATCAGCCATGTTGGGGTGGCTTTGGTGAGATATCGGACATCTCCCCTTTGAGACAGGGAAAGGGACTATGGGTGCAGATTCTCTAATCCCCTTCGCTGCACTGGAGATGAATGGACAGGAAACAGAGGCTCCTCTTCGTTCATAAACTGAAGCATCGATGCTCAGTTATAAATTGACTGTGAGAGATCACTGAATCTAATTTTTCAGAAAAGGAGGGAGAGATATCCCCCAAATGATCCCTTTTTGGAAAGTAGTGCAAGGTCCAAGTCCAAGGTATTTAGTAAGGGGCATGGCAAGTTTTTGTAAATTGTCATTTTTTGGAAATATGTTTTTGGAAAATTAAGAAATAAATGTTTTTCTTTTGTTAACATGCCGACACCAATGCAGTACAGCATCATCATATAACAGGTGTGGCGGTGACAGTACGTAATTTTATTTTTTTTAAACACACTTTGACCAGAGCAAAATAATGTTACCACAGTAAAACTGTACTACTATTACTGTACTACTTATCTTTCCCCCCACCCATTATGTCTGCATTTGGAATTAAATGATTTAATTCAGTTTGTTTTGTTTGTGATTAGCTGTAATTGGCAAGAGCTAATCACATGGTGCAGATGGGCTGTGATTGGCCCAGTCTGTACCATGTGATCATACTGACCAATCACAGCTAGCAACACAATTGTATACAATGGAATGGATGAGTGAGTGAGTGAGTGAGAAACTTATATAGCGCAGCACATGCGAAGCAAATCGCCTCTGGGTGCTCGTTGTCCATTTCTCCGTTGTCCTCAGAAAAGATGGGTTTTGATCTTTCTCCTAAAGGCCAAGTGGTTCTCCCCCAACCGAATGCTGGTTGGTAAAGCGTTCCACAGTCTAGGGCCTTGGACCGCAAATCTTCTTTGTCCTCTTCAAAGGAAGCCATCCATTGTTTACAACTGTCATGTGACCTGCTGTGATTGGTTACAGCGGTCACATGGTACTGGCAGTGGGCTGGGTACAGTGATCAGCGCGGCCCTGGCCCTGTGCCTGTGCGTGGGGCGTGATTTGAAAGCGAGGTTCCTGCCTGCATTATTATACCATATACCTTGGGGGGGGGGTTAAAGTATTGCTAATGGACAATATTGGGCAGTGAAGTTTGTTGACCTTATACAGGCGCACTGTGACGGGCAAAATGTCTCCAGAATGTTACTTCCGGGTTTGCGTGCGCCAGCGCTGTGATTGGCCGGAGCTGCGATTATGGCACAGCAGCTGAAGAAACGGCACCAACAAGCTGTTTCTTCTGTGCGCATGTGCCGATGATGTTAGCACATGTGGATACACTGAATATCTTCTAAACTGTGCAAGTTTAGGAGATATTCACGGTACCTACAGGTAATCCTTATTATAAGCTTACCTGTTGGCAAAAGTGATTATAAAGGGTTTACACCCACTTTAAAAGATACCATTATGAAAGGAAAAAAACTATACCCACAGTGTTAACTTTTCTTTATAGTTTTATACATAAATGTACAAAGTGTTGTAGCTCAGTATTTACAGTACCTGTCACCGAGAATGTGTTTCCAGCATGACAGTATCGCGCTGATTCTCGGCGACAGAGTGCCGACATCTCGCACTCGCTGGAATAGACAAAGCACATTCCAGCGAGCGCGTCATAGAAGCGATGGGGATCCGACTTGGATTCCCGCCAAATTTACACGCGGCGTTTGGTATGTATCATGAGGGGGAACTCCACGCCGGATTTTTAAATAAAAATCCAGCATGGGTTTCCCCCCAGGGGACATACCAGGCCCTTAGGTCTGCTATGGATAGTAATGAGAACCCCCCCTACGCCGAAAAAAAACAGACCAATCTATACCAGACCCATATCCAAAGCACGCCGCCCGGCCGGTCGCCCCCCCCCCCCCCCCCCCCCCCCTGAGCCGTACCAGGCAGCATGCCCTCAACATGGGGGGGGGGGGTCAGGTGCTCTGGGGCAGGGGAGCGCACTGCGGCCCCCCCACCCCAGAGCACCCTGTCCCCGTGTTGATAAGGACAGGGCCTCTTTCCGAGAACCCTGGCCGTTGGTTGTCGGGGTCTGCGGGCGGGCGGCTTATCGGAATCTGGGAGCCCCATTTAATAGGGGGGCCCCCAGATACCGGCCCCCCACCCTAGGCGAATGAAAAATGGGGTACATCGTACCTCTACCCATTCACCTGGAGGCAAAGTGTAAAAACAAATAAACACAAGGGGCCAGATTCAGGTAGATTGGAGCATCTTTGCTCTGGAGTAACGTTTCTCATTTACGTTACGCTGGCGAAATTTTAGGAGCAAGTGCTGTTATTCATGAAGCACTTGCTCCTAAAGTTGCGGCAGCGTATCGCAAATGAGCCGGCGGAATTCAAATTGGGCGGGTACGGGGCGTGTATTATTTAAACTAAGCGCGATCCCGCGGCGAACGTACTGCGCATGCGTCGACTGTCAATGCATCCCAGTGCGCATGCTCCAAATTCTGTCAGTGAACGTCAATGACGTCAAATCCCCATTCATGGACGTTTCACGCAAGCGACGCGATGACGACGGCTATACTTAACATAGGATACTCCACTAGGGGGCTGCTTTATCTTTACGCCGCGTATCGCTTACGGAAACGTCGGAAAGTCACTGCGTCGCGCCCGAATACGATCGTGAATTGCCGATTCCCGCTGATTAACATATTTTTGCAGCGTAAATCAGCGGGAACGCCCCCGGCGCCATTTTTTAATTAAAGTTGCGATGGCGAAATTCAATTGCGCCGATCGCATCAGAACTCCAACCCAGCGTTTCTTGTTTTCTGGTTACAGAAAACAGAATTGCCAGCTTAAAGTGACAGTTAGGCTGGAGTATCACTGATACTCCAGCCTAACTCTACCTGAATCTGGCCCAAGGTTTTTAAAGTATTTTAGACAGCTCCGGGGGCCGTGTGGGTAGGTACCGGAGCATGATGGGACTGTGACGTCATAAGAAAGGCCTATATAAACCGATGGGAGCCGCGCCCGGCATAACAGCAGGGAGAAGCGTCGAGTCAACATCTGGAGAAGAGAAGAAGGCGTCACAGAAGAGCGGACTGGCCGGAGAGCGGGAGAAGACCCCCGGAGAGCGGAAGAAGACCCCCGGAGAGCGGAAAAGAAGGCCCCCCCTGGTAAAAGAGCCAAAGAAGAGGGGGGGCCTCCCGGAGCTGTCTAATAAAATACTTTAAAAACCCTGTGTTGTTTATTTGCTTTTACACTTTGCCTCCAGGTGAATGGGTAGGGGTACGATGTACCCCATATTCATTCACCTAGGGTGGGGGGCCGTTATCTGGGGGCCCCCTTATTAAATGGGGCTCTCAGATTCCGATAAGCCGCCCGCAGACCCCGACAACCAACAGCCAGGGTTGTTAGGAAGAAGCCCTGTGCTTATCAACATGGGGACAGGGTGCTCTGGGGTGGGGGGGGCCGCAGTGCGCCCCCCTGCCCCAGAGCACCTGACTCCCCCCCCATGTTGAGGGCATGCTGCCTGGTACGGCTTAGGAGGGGGAGGGGGTGCCCGCTCACCCCCACTCCTTTCCTGACCAGCCGGGCGGCGTGCTTTGAATACGGGTCTGGTATGGATTGTGGGGGAACCCCCACGCCATTTTTTTCGGCATAGGGGGGGTTCTCCTTACAATCCATAGCAGACCTAAGGGCCTGGTATGTCCCTTGGGGGGGAACCCATGCCAGATTTTTATTTAAAAATCCAAGGTGGAGTTCCCCCTCATGATACATGCCAAACGACACGTGTAGATTTGGCGGGAATCCAAGTCGGATCCCCGTCTCTTCTATGACGGCTTTGTCTCCATCGTGGCAAGCCAGCTCGGCGCTGGCTCCTGCGATGGGGCTCGTAGGTGGTCAATCTCGTTAAGAAAGGGAGCGAGAATGACACAATGACTACTGTAGATGAGGCATACAACACATTTACTATGAAGTAGTACCTTTGATTAGTTCTGATTTGTAGGCCTTTCTCATTTTCTCCAAGAAGTCCTGGTAGAATGGTTCAGCGTTTTCGGAGGGCATCGCCATGTGATAGTCGGGCTTGTTTCCTTTTAAGACGCACTGCAAAGTAAACTGGCTGACGCACAGCACTTCATACTGCTTGTCCATAACACTTTTACTCCAATGTTTGCCACTGTCATCCGCAAATATCCGAAGGTTCAGAATCTTTCTCACCCTGCAAGGACAAGCAGAAAGGGTTAAACCTGATGCTCCAGGAAGAATTTTTATGAATACAGGTCTAGATTTTTAAAAATTACCACTGCAGCTCTTGTACATTTATACCCATTATGAACCAGAGCAATATTTACGATAAAAAAAAAAAAAAAAAAACATAATTTTATTTTGTGTTGGTAATGGAGGACAATTCATTGTTTTGCAAAAAAATATTATTCTCTATGCAATCAATAAACAAAAAGGTGTAAAAAATATATAAAAATTAATAAATAAAACGTTTTTTATTTTCATGTTTCAACCAGTGTTGGTTTTAAAAAGTAGTTTTACTATAAATAAAAAACTATACATTTTATTCTATAATTTTCCCTGTCTACAATGACATTGAAATTATGGGGCAGATTCACAGAGAATTAGATTCTCGTAGAGTATCAGAAATACACTACGCCGCCGTTTTTTACCTGGCTCTACGTGGAATCCAGGTAGATTTTGTCCAGTAAACGACGGCGGCGTAGTGTATTTCTCCCGTCGCAATCCATCTGCGCGAGTAGGGGGCGTGAAGCATTTAAAATAGGCGCGTTCCCGCGGCGATCGAACTGCGCATGCTCCGTTCGCAAATTTCCCGCAGTGCATTGCGCGAAAACACATCGTCACGTCGTAGTAGCGTCGTTTACGTACATTCCTATTCCCGAACGAGTTACGTTAAAAAAAAAAAAATATTTTCAAATCGACGCGGGAACGACGGCCATACTTTACATGGGTTACGCACTGTTAGACCAGCAAAAAGCTCCTCTAACATTACGTAGCCAAAAAATGACGTAGGCGATTGCGAGGGACACTCGTACCTTCGTGGATCGCCGTAAAAACTAATTTGCATATCCCAACGCATGAAAACGACGCAAACTCCTCCCAGCGGCCGCAAAAATATCGCAGTGTAGATCCGAAGGCTTACGAGGACGTAAGCCTCTCGGATTGAAGCCCGAAGCCGCCGTATCATGGTTTGAGGATTCAAACTAGTGATACGGCGCGCGAAATTTGAAATTACTCCTGTCTAACACCAGTTAGACAGGCGTAATTGCTCTGTGAATCTGGGCCTATGTTTCTGATAGAACACGTAGCAGTTATTGGCAAAAGAAAAAAGATTTTTCATTTTGAAATTTTGCAAAAAAATGTAAATGGGACACTGGAAAAAAATAGCAAACAAGACATATGAAAACAACAAAAATGTTGAATATTAATGGTAAAAAAATAGAAAATAAAATCACATAGTTGAAAAAAAGACACAAGTTCATCTAGTTCAACCAATAAAAGGAAAAAAAGAAACATAACAGTTAAGGGGAGAAGGGGCGGAAGGCGTTAATTATAACTGAGAAGAGTTAGGCCCCATGCACACGAGACGCAAATGCAAACACATCTAAACACAGTTTTTCAAAGGCAAAAACCGGCGTTTAAAACGCTGTTTTTTGCCGCGAATTTTGCGTCGTTTTGCCGCGGTTTACCGCGTTTGCGTTTATAAGTGTTTAGTTAAGAAACATCATAAGACCCTCCCTATGCTCAAAAAACAATATTATTTAACCATTTCAGCCATTTTGTGAGACCAAAGTGAGTAGCAGCTGAAAGAGCAGCAGTATACTTGTATTTAGCGTGTCACTTGCCACATCACCTGCCACAAGTTGTGAATTGTCCACTTGCCACGTCATGTGCCACAAGTTGTGGATTGTCCACTGGCCACATCACCTGGCGACGTCACCTGCCATGTCACCTGGCCACGTCACCTGCCACAAGTTGTGGATTGTCCACTTGCCACGTCATCTGCCACGTCACCTGGCCATACCACCTGCCACAAGTTGTGGATTGTCCACTTGCCACATCACCTGGCCACGTCACCTGGCCACAAGTTGTGGATTTTCCACTTGCCATGTCACCTGGCCACGTCACCTGCCACATCACCTGGCCACGTCACCTGGCCACCTCACCTGCCACAAGTTGTGGATTGTCCACTGGCCATGTCACCTGCCAAGTCAACTGGCCACGTCACCTGCCACAAGTTGTGGATTGTCCACTTGCCACAAGTTGTGGATTGTCCACTGGCCACATCACCTGCCACAAGTTGTGGATTGTCCATTTGCCACGTCACCTGGCCACGTCACCTGCCACAAGTTGTGGATTGTCCACTTGCCACGTCACCTGCCACAAGTTGTGGATTGTCCACTTGCCACGTCACCTGCCACAAGTTGTGGATTGTCCACTGGCCACTACGCCTGCCACAATTTGTGGATTGTCCACTTGCCATGTCACCTGCCACAAGATGTGGATTGTCCACCTACCACGTCACCTGGCCACGTCAGCTGCCAAATCACCAGGCCACGTCACCTGCCACAAGTTGTGGATTGTCCACTGGCCACGTCACCTGGCCACGTCACCTGGCCACAAGTTGTGGATTTTCCACTTGCCATGTCACCTGGCCACGTCACCTGCCACATCACCTGGCCACGTCACCTGGCCACCTCACCTGCCACAAGTTGTGGATTGTCCACTGGCCATGTCACCTGCCAAGTCAACTGGCCACCTCACCTGCCACAAGTTGTGGATTGTCCACTTGCCACAAGTTGTGGATTGTCCACTGGCCACGTCACCTGCCACAAGTTGTGGATTGTCCATTTGCCACGTCACCTGGCCACGTCACCTGCCACAAGTTGTGGATTGTTCACTTGCCACGTCACCTGACCACGTCACCTGCCACAAGTTGTGGATTGTCCACTTGCCACGTCACCTGGCACGTCACCTGCCACAAGTTGTGGATTGTCCACTGGCCACGTCACCTGCCACAAGTTGTGGATTGTCCACTGGCCACATCACCTGACCACGTCACCTGCCACAAGTTGTGGATTGTTCACTTGCCACGTCACCTGACCACGTCACCTGCCACAAGTTGTGGATTGTTCACTTGCCATGTCACCTGGCCATGTCACCTGGCCACGTCACCTGCCACAAGTTGTGGATTGTCCACTGGCCATGTCACCTGGCCAGGTCAGCTGCCATGTCACCTGGCCACGTCACCTGCCACAAGTTGTGGATTGTCCACAATGCAATTACAGTTGTTTGAGTTTTTTTAATGGTTTTTCATCATTTGCCATAATTTTTGAGATTTCTAATGTAAAAAAATAGGTCACCTTTAAAAACGCCTATAAACGAAATCGCCGGTACCACGTTTTGCCGCGATTAGCGGCGTTTTGACGCGATTTGCGTCTGAACTCATTTTTTTGCTTCTGAAAAAACGAGCCTTAACCGAACTGCTTTAAAACGCAAAAAACGTGAATGTGTGCATGGACACATAGGATAACATTAAATGTGTTCAGGGGCAGTTAAAAAAAATGCCCAAATGCCTCTGAACTCGAGTTTACCAGCGTCTCATGTGCAGGGGGCTTTAAAGTACCAAACCCTCCTAAAACTAACACCTGCATCTACAGACATCCACAATCTAACACTAACCTATCTAGCCCTGTAAAGAAGAAATCGGTATACATACATTTTCTGCAGCCGATCTGACCCGATCCCACGTGAAGTTGTCAATCGCGGCTTCGCTGTGTAGGTGGGTGCAGAGGACACTTCCGACAATGGAAGCCCCATAGTAAGTCTATGGGTCATGTCACTCCCCTTTCATTTCAGAGAAGTTGTCGGCCGTGTCATCTGCAGAGTTTCCGCCACTGGAGATTGGGGGGGGTTCAGTCTATGATGGGGTGGCCTGTGATTGTGGGGGGTTCAGTCTGATTGGGGGGGGGGAGATCAGTCTGTGATGGTGGGGTCTGTGATTGTGGGGGGTTCAGTCTGTGATTGGGGGGAAATCAGTCTGCGATGGGGTGGTCTGTGATTGGTGGGTCAGTCTGTTATAGGGGGTCTGATTTGGGGGGGTTCAGTCTGTGATGGGGTGTTCTGTGATTGTGGGTGGGGGGTTCAGTTTGTAATGGGGGTTCAGTGTGATTTGGGGGTCTGATTTGGGGGGTCAGTCTGTGATTGGTGGGTCAGTCTGTGATAGGGGGGATCTGTGATTGTGAGGGGGGGGTTCAGTCTGTGATGGGGTGGTCTGTAATTGGGGAGGTCTGTGATTGTGGGGGGGGGGGTTCAGTCTGTGATTGTGGGGGGGATCAGTCTATGATAGTGGGGTCTGTGATTGGGGGGGTTCAGTCTGTGATTGGGTGGTCTGTGAATTTGGGGGGTCAGTCTGTGATTGGTGGGTCAGTCTGTTATAGGGGGTCTGATTTGGGGGATCAGTCTGTGATAGGGGGATCTGTGTTTGTGGGGGGTTCAGTCTGTGATGGGGTGTTCTGTGATTCTGGGGGGGTTCAGTCTGTAATTGGGGGGGGATCCGTCTGATGTTGGGGGGGTTCTGAGTCTGATTTGGGGGTTCAGTCTGATTTGGGGGGGTTCAGTCTGTGATGGGGTGGTCTGTGATTGTGGGGGGTTCAGTCTATGATTGGGGGGGTCCATCTGTGATTGGGGGATCAGTCTGTGATAGGGGGTCCATCTGTGATTGTGGGGGATCAGTCTGTGCTGGGGGTGTCCATCTGTGATTGGGGGGGATTGGTATGTGATGGGGTGTCTTAAATTTGGGGGGTTAGTCTGTGATAGGGGGTCTGTGATTTGGGGGGTCAGTCTGTGATTTGGGGGGTCAGTCTGTGATTTGGGGGGTCAGTCTGTGATGGGGGATCTGTGATTTGGGGGGTTTGTGATGAGGCAGAGGGATGTGATGTAAGGGGGGGGGGACTGAGCACACTGATGTAAAAGGGGTTCTATGATTTCTGCACTGGCAAAACACAGGTCTCTGCAAGGGCAATAGAAAACAATTGTTTTCTATGTGTCTTGTTCACATTAAACAGCGCCCCTGCGTGCTGAGCAGTGTGATGCAAAGTGCATACTGTTTTTATGCACCGCAACGGAGCTGTGGTGCATAAAAATGAAAGAAATGTATTTTGACATTTTGATGTCGATTTCGATGGTGTGTGGGTCTTTAAGGTGTGTGCATGTGTATGGTGGGGGGGGGGCGCTGTGAAGTGGAGGATATCATGTGGAGTCATAGCACCAATATGACATTCGGACCTCCGCGAATTTTAATTCACTACCCCTGCCCTAGGCTTATACAAGTCAATATGTTTTCCCATTTTTGTGTGGTAAAATTAGGTCCTGTTAAAGCGATCACAAAAAAGGGCCTGGTCATTAAGGGGCAAATCTTTCCGGGCATTAAAGCGTAACTCCACTTTTGTTTAGAAAAATACACCCCCCTGGGTGATCTATGAACATTGCAAGGATTATAACAACCTTTGTTGCAGATTCCTACCTTTTGTTATTCAAAAGAAAACCGTGTGTGTTTGTCTGTGCCTCTGAACATAGTGGGTCTAATGGGAGTGGTTTCATAATTATCTGTCAGCTGTGGCAGCTGCAGAGCACTAATGAGGAAAGCTGCTGGGCCTGCATCCCTTTTGACGTGTTCCTATTGGAAGTATCTCACCAAAAATTACATTTTATTGCAGGGGATGCCTGAAATCAGACTTGTATCTTAAACAGACTTCTAGGAAAATTGGTGAGCCAATCACACAAGCAGGAACTTATGTTTTTAGGGTGTGGTCAGTACACATTCTATGAACAGAACAACTCAATCTAGCCATATTGCAAAATTATAGCGGCTTCAGATTGAATGGAAAGGTCATTTTTAATAACATTCAATCACAACATGACTTGTGCCGCAATTGTATATGCTATATTGTTTTTTCTTTATTTGCTTTTTTTTTCCCATGAAAGAAGACTTACCCTTTAAGTGGTTAAAGTGAACCTGTCATGAAGCAAAAAATCTGATCAGATTCTGCATTAGCTCACATTCAACCAGAAGCAGCCATTCCCTAATCCAAGTAATGGATTTCAGGTTTGAAGTTGGGAAGTTCAACCTATTCACTGAGAACTAGAATGTGACCCCCAACCACAATAGCTGCTTCCACGAGACCTGATCCACATGCACATCCACATACAAATGATAGAAAACCAACACAGGAGCAGGGGAACATTTAACATACAAACGCTACTGAAAATGGTGAAGAACTTACATATAATCAATATCCTTCTGTGTGTCTTCTACGGAAATACCCAGCAACACACAGATGCCCCGACCGATGGAGCTGACCTGTTCTTCTCCCACTGTAAATGTAAACATAGTATGTTAGTAGATTGATGGGGAAGGTTATTTTTTTTATTTCAGGTACTTATATAGCACCGTCAATTCATGCAGCGCTTTACATATATTGTACATTTACATCAGTCCCTACCTTCAAGGAGCTTACGATCTAAGGTCCCTAACTCACATTCATACACATACTAGGGCCAATTTGGACAGGAGACAATTATCCTTCCAGCATGTCTTTGGAGTGTGGGAGGAAAGCGGAGGACCCGGAGGAAACCAGGAGGTTAGGATGTATTGGCCTGCAGTTACTGTATTTATTGGCGTATAACACTCACTTTTTTACCCTGACAATAGAGGGTAAACTGTGCCTGCGTGTTATACGTAGGGGGCTGTGCAAAGTTTTTTTCCTGAAATTGCAACTTACCAGTATCCAGCTGCCATTTCCTCCCATTCTTCCATGTCTGGAGTCTTCCGTCAATAGGCGGCCATTTTTGTATGTCCCTGCATTTGCATTGGAGCTGCATTTCCCAGACACCTGGCTCTTAAGCTCTACACACGATCGGATTGTCCGACGGGAATTGTGTGATGACAGGTTGTTGTCGGAAAATCTGACCGTTTGTATGCTCCATTGGACAATTGTTTGATTTTCCACGGACAAGTGTGGGATAGCATGCTTTAAAATTTCCCGACAACAACTGTGTATTGTCGGATTTTCCCATCGTGTGTACACAAGTCCATCCGACAAAACTTCAAATTACGAACACGCATGCTCACCATACTACAACAAAGGGTGGCATTAAAGAGCTGAAAAACCAGGTAGTTTTGTGTTTGTTGGCTGACATATCTTTGTCGTTTTGTACGCAATACAAGTTCACGGCCAATGCCCTTCAGACAAAAGTCCTACGCTTTGTATGATGGAAATCCGATCGTGTGTACAAGGCTTTACTCCTGGCATTTGCAAGATGTGTGGCGGTACATGTAAAATTATCTTTAACAAATTTATAGCAGGAAGGAAAAAACAGCCTGGATAGTCATTTAAAGCAGGGGTCTCCAACCCCCAGGCCGCAGCCTGTTTACCGGCGGGCCGTAAAGTCTACGCTATCTGCGCTAGCGGCGGGCGAGCAGAGAAATCGCCGCACTTCCACCCACACCCCGGTAAAGCAGGCGAGCAGAGAGATGACATCATCTCCCACTGCCTGCCCCGCAGCACTACTGTTCTCTCTCACGCGGAACTCACTGTGCTTAGTGAAAATTTGCATTGAGTAGGCAGAAGACAGTGGCACGTGCAATCTGCATCTGGTGGCATGTGGCAATCTGCATCTGGTGGCATGTGGCAAGTGACTGTGGCAATCTGCATCTGGTGGCATGTGGCAATCTGCATCTGGTGGCATGTGGCAAGTGACTGTGGCAATCTGCATCTGGTGGCATGTGGCAATCTGCATCTGGTGGCATGTGGCAAGTGACTGTGGCAATCTGCATCTGGTGGCATGTGGCAATCTGCATCTGGTGGCATGTGGCAAGTGACTGTGGCAATCTGCATCTGGTGGCATGTGGCAATCTGCATCTGGTGGCATGTGGCAATCTGCATCTGGTGGCATGTGGCAAGTGACTCTGGCAATCTGCATCTGGTGGCATGTGGAAAGTGACTGTGGCCATCTGCATCTGGTGGCATGTGGCAATCTGCATCTGGTGGCATGTGGCCAGTGACTGTGGCAATCTGCATCTGGTGGCATGTGGCAATCTGCATCTGGTGGCATGTGGAAAGAGACTGTGACAATCTGCATCTTGTGGCAATCTGCATCTGGTGTCATGTGGCAATCTGCATCTGGTGGCATGTGGCCAGTGACTGTGGCAATCTGCATCTGGTGGCATGTGGCCAGTGACTGTGGCAATCTGCATCTTGTGGCAATCTGCATCTGGTGGCATATGGCAAGTGACTGTGGCAATCTGCATCTTGTCGCAATCTGCATCTGGCGGCATGTGGAAAGTTACTGTGGCAATCTGCTTCTGGTGTCAATCTGCATCTGGTGGCATGTGGAAAGTGACTGTGTCAATCTGCATCTGGTGGCATGTGGCAAGTGACTGTGGCAATCTGCATCTGGTGGCATGTGGCAAGTGACTGTGGCAATCTGCATCTTTTGGCATGTGGCAATCTGCATCTGGTGGCATGTGGCAAGTGACTGTGGCAATCTGCATCTGGTGGCATGTGGCAATCTGCATCTGGTGGCATGTGGAAAGAGACTGTCACAATCTGCATCTTGTGACAATCTGCATCTGGTGTCATGTGGCCAGTGACTGTGGCAATCTGCATCTGGTGGCATATGGCAAGTGACTGTCGCAATCTGCATCTGGCGGCATGTGGAAAGTTACTGTGGCAATCTGCTTCTGGTGGCAATCTGCATCTGGTGGCATGTGGAAAGTGACTGTGTCAATCTGCATCTGGTGGCAATCTGCATCTGGTGGCATGTGGCAATCTGCATCTGGTGGCATGTGGCAAGTGACTGTGGCAATCTGTATCTGGTGGCATGTGGCAATCTGCATCTGGTGGCATGTGGCAAGTGACTGTGGCAATCTGCATCTGGTGGCATGTGGCAATCTGCATCTGGTGGCATGTGGCAATCTGCATCTGGTGGCATGTGGAAAGTGACTGTGGCAATCTGCATCTGGTGGCATGTGGCAATCTGCATCTGGTGGCATGTGGCCAGTGACTGTGGCAATCTGCATCTGGTGGCATGTGGCAATCTGCATTTGGTGGCATGTGGAAAGAGACTGTGACAATCTGCATCTTGTGACAATCTGCATCTGGTGTCATGTGGCCAGTGACTGTGGCAATCTGCATCTGGTGGCATATGGCAAGTGACTGTGGCAATCTGCATCTTGTCGCAATCTGCATCTGGCGGCATGTGGAAAGTTACTGTGGCAATCTGCTTCTGGTGGCAATCTGCATCTGGTGGCATGTGGAAAGTGACTGTGTCAATCTGCATCTGGTGGCAATCTGCATCTGGTGGCATGTGGAAAGACTGTGGCAATCTGCATCTGGTGGCATGTGGCAATCTGCATCTGGTGGCATGTGACAATCTGCATCTGGTGGCACGTGGAAAGTGACTGTGGCAATCTGCATTTGGTGGCATGTGGCAATCTGCATCTGGTGACAGCCACTGTGGCACGCTGCATCTGGTGGCAGATTCTGCATTATGGTGAGTTTAACTACCGTATTTATCGGCGTATAACACGCACAGGCATATAACACGCAGGCACAGTTTACCCTCCATTTTCAGGGTAAAAAAGTGAGTGTTATACGTCAATAAATACAGTATTTCATTTTATATTACAATATAATAATACAAATAATGCACTTCAATCATCCTGACACCATATTAACCACTTGACCACTGGGCACTTAAACACCCTTAATAACCAGACCAATTTTCAGCTTTCGGTGCTCTCACAGTTTGAATGACAATAACTCGGTCATACAACACTGTAACCAAATGAAATTTTTGTCCTTTTTTTCCCACAAATAGAGCTTTCTTTTGGTGGTATTTGATCACCTCTGCGTTTTTGTTTTTTTTGCTATAAATGAAAAAAGAACAACATTTTGCAAAAAATAATAATTTTTCTTCATTTCTATTATAAAATTTTGCAAAAAAGTAATTTTTCTTCATAAATGTGGTCTAAAGTGTATACTGCTACATATCTTTGGTGAAAGAAAAAAAAAAAAAAATGTTGGATATTATTTAGTCTGGGTGAAAGTTATGGGATCTACAAGCTATGGTACCAAATCCTGAAAATTGATCAGTTTCATCACACCTGAAGTACTGACAGCTTCTCTCATTTCTTGAGACCCTAACATGCCAGAAAAGTACAAATACCCCCCAAATGACTCCTTTTTAGAAAAAATACATTTCCAAGGTATTTAGAAAGAGGCCTGGTGAGTTTTTTAAAGTTGTCATTTTTTCCCACAATTCTTTGCAAAATCAAGATTTTTTTTTTTTTCATCAAATTTTCATATTAGCAGGTTATTTCTCACACACAGCATATGCATAACACAAATTACACCCCAAAACACATTCTGCTATTCCTCCCGAGTATGGCGATACCCCATGTGAGACTTTTACACAGTGCGGCCACATACAGAGGCCCAACATGCAGGGAGCACCCAGGCCAATTCTGACATTTCTCTCCTACATGTAAAAATCGTCATTTATTTGCTAGAACATTACATAGAACCCCAAAACATTATATGCTTTTTAGCAAAGACCCTAGAGAATACAATGGCGGTCGTTGCAACTTTTCATCGCGCATGGTATTTGCACAGCAATTTTTCACACGCGTTTTTTTTGGAAATAAAACAGTTTTGTGCTTTTAAAAAAAAACATTAAAGTTAGCCCAATGTTTTTGCATAATATGAAAGATAAAGTTACGCCGAGTAAATAGATACCCAGCATGTCACCCTTCAAAATTGCTCACGCTTGTGGAATGGCGCCAAACTTCGGTACTTAAAAATTCCCATAGGCGACGCTTTAAATATTTTTACTGGTTACATGTTTTTAGTTACAGAGAAGGTCTAGGGCCAAAATTATTGCTCTCACTCTAACGTTCGCAGAGATACCTCACATGTGTGGTTTGAACACCGTTTTCATATGTGGGCGGGACTTGTGTATGCGTTCGCTTCTGCATGCGAGCTCACGGGGACAGGGGCGCTGTATGCCCAGAGTATTGCCAAAATATGCCCAGATCATTGCCAGAGTATGCCCAGCCGAGTATTGCAGAGTATTGCAGCAGGGATGGCTGAGCAGGGAGGGATGGATGGATCTGTGACTACATTTGTTACAGATCCAGCCCACAGCACTGCCGCTGACATCCGTTCCCTCCCCTCTCCTCTCACACTGTACCTATCGGTACAGAGAGGAGAGGGAGTTGCCGGCGTCATCAAATGATGCCGGTTTGTTTACAAGTGATCGCTCCGTCTTTGGACGGAGCGATCACGTGGTAAACAGCCGCTATCAGCGGCAATTTACCGTGATGCGCCGGGTCCTCGGGAGCGCGATTCTAAGGAGCCGTTAATTAACGCCCACTTAGAGTTAAGCAACCGCCCTGTAGACGTTCTTTGTCTATAGGGCGGTTGTAAAGTGGTTAACCAAGGTGCTGTGATGAATGAAGTGCTAACATTCCCTGACAAATTGGCCGCAAAAAAATGCATCGTCACCCAGATGCTTGATTCGGTATTTTACCTGTGAGTTTAAATAGTTTTTGTTTTGAATAAAAGTTTTTAAAATAATAAAGCACTATTGCAAGATCTGATTGCTTTGCATGTGGGCGTTGTAATTGGAGTCCATGGGCAGCAAAAAAGGAGGATAAATACCAAGGGGTGATCGATGTGATTGAAGCTCATGGTCAGCATTAAGGAGGAGGAAAGCTCTGGAGGATTAACCTTTTACAAAGGCATATTTATAAAGTATAGGGGGTGAGGGCACAACTGGTGGAGGGAGCAAAAGGAATCCAATGCCGCATACAGACGGCCGTTTTTTGTGATGAAATAAAACGACGTTTTAAAAAAACGTCATTTAAAATGATCGTGTATGGGCAAAACGTCGTTTTATGTCTTCTATAAAACGACAAAAAAAAATTCAAATGATCGTGTGTGGGCAAAACAACGTTTTTAAACCCGCGCATGCTCAGAAGCAAGTTATGAGACGGGAGCTTGAATGGAACAGAGTGCTGTCGTACGTGTTGTACGTAACCGCGCTTTGCAAGTGCATTTGCAGAAAACGATGGTGTGTAGGCAACATAGTTTTTTAAAATGAAGTTTGAAAAACGTTTTTTTTTCACGACAAAAAACGACCGTGTGTACGCGGCATAAGAATACAGAGCGGTTTTTCCATATATACCCGTATAAAGTGGACTGGCACGTTATTCTTCACTATTTGTCATACATATAAGGACACTCTATGGATTCATATGTTTTATTTGGCACTATGCACTTTATTTAAATGTTAGAACTTTATTTGTTTATTGATTGCGCTTAATATCCTTTTGGGATATTCTTATGCAGTTTAGCGCTGCACTTATTGTATTATAAATGTTAATAGGTAAAATGAGTGATAAGCGCTACAAAAAATGGTGCATAGATCCTGCAAAAATACTATAGTGAAAAATATAACACACAATATGAAAAACAAAAGCAAACCACAACTAATGCAGTGTGACAAAGCTGAATAATGCTAAATACAAGTGGCAGCAAGGAAACAAATTGCTAATGGTCATGAATAAAGTTCCGTGGTATAAGACATAAATGTGACCAAAGATGAATAGTGGTGTTGATTCACATATTTTAATGAAGTGTGGGCAGCTTTGTGGAATAAGCACAGCAGCTCACTAGGTTTTACACAGTTCACGTTCAGATGGGACCCTTTGCTTTCCTTTATCCGACCACTGAGGCACCATGTTATGCATTGACACCAATGACGGGGCACCATTCCTCCCACAGATGGCAATGACGGGGCACCATTCCTCCCACAGACACCAATGACGGGGCACCATTCCTCCCACAGACACCAATGACGGGGCACCATTCCTCCCACAGACACCAATGACGGGGCACCATTCCTCCCACAGACACCAATGACGCTGCACCATTCCTCCCACTGACACCAATGACGGGGCTCCATTCCTCCCACTGACACCAATGACGGGGCACCATTCCTCCCACTGACACCAATGACGGGGCACCATTCCTCCCAGTGACACCAATGACGGGGCACCATTCCTCCCACTGACACCAATGACGGGGCACCATTCCTCCCAGTGACACCAATGATGGGGCTCCATTCCTCCCACTGACACCAATGACGGGGCTCCATTCCTCCCACTGACACCAATGACGGGGCTCCATTCCTCCCACTGACACCAATGACGGGGCTCCATTCCTCCCACTGACACCAATGACGGGGCTCCATTCCTCCCACTGACACCAATGATGGGGCTCCATTCCTCCCACTGACACCAATGGTGGGGCTCCATTTCTTCCACCGACACCAATGATGGGGCTCCATTTCTTCCACCGACACCAATGATGGGGCTCCATTCCTCCCACGGAAACCAATGACTGGGCACCATTCCTCCCACTGATACCAATGACGGGGCTCCATTCCTCCCACTGACACCAATGACGGGGCTCCATTCCTCCCACTGACACCAATGACGGGGCTCCATTCCTCCCACTGACACCAATGATGGGGCTCCATTCCTCCCACTGACACCAATGGTGGGGCTCCATTTCTTCCACCGACACCAATGATGGGGCTCCATTTCTTCCACCGACACCAATGATGGGGCTCCATTCCTCCCACGGAAACCAATGACTGGGCACCATTCCTCCCACTGATACCAATGACGGGGCACCATTCCTCCTACTGACACCAATGATGGGGCTCCATTTCTTCCACCGACACCAATGATGGGGCTCCATTCCTCCCACTTATACCAATGACAGGGCACCATTCCCCCCCACTGACTCCAATGATGGGGCACTATTCCTCCCACTGATACCAATGACAGGGCACCATTCCCCCCGATGACTCCAATGATGGGGCACTATTCCTCCCACTGATACCAATGACAGGGCACCATTCCCCCCCACTGACTCTAATAATGGGACACCATTCCCCCCCACTGACTCCAATGACAAGGCACCATTCCTCCCACTGATACCAATGACGGGGCACCATTCCTCCTACTGACACCAATGATGGGGCTCCATTTCTTCCACCGACACCAATGATGGGGCTCCATTCCTCCCACTTATACCAATGACAGGGCACCATTCCCCCCCACTGACTCCAATGATGGGGCACTATTCCTCCCACTGATACCAATGACAGGGCACCATTCCCCCCGATGACTCTAATGATGGGGCACTATTCCTCCCACTGATACCAATGACAGGGCACCATTCCCCCCCACTGACTCTAATGATGGGACACCATTCCCCCCCCCACTGACTCCAATGACAAGGCACCATTCCTCCCACTGATACCAATGACAGGGCACCATTCCTCCGAATGGGCAGCACAGTGGTGTAGTGGTTAGCACTTTCACCTAGCAGCAAAAAGGGTCGCTGGTTCGAATCCTGACCACGACACCATCTGCTTGGAGTTGCATGTTCTCCCTGTGTCTGCGTGGGTTTCCTCCGGGTACTCCGGTTTCCCCTGACACTCCAAAGACATGATGGTAGTTTAATTGGATCCTGGCCAAATTGGCCCAGAACATATGTGTGTACGACTGTGTGTCCCAAGTGTGTCAAGATCCTACGGGGGAAATGATCCCCCACTGACGGGGCACTATTCACACCCCAATGACAGGGGCACTATTCCACACACAGACACCAATGATGAGGTACCATTCCTCCCACATATACCAATGATGGGGCACTGTAAACAGACATATGTCCATTCTGTCAGGAGAGAGGAGACACCACTGATTAGGAACAACGATCAGTCCCCTCCTCCAGGCAGTCCCATCCCCCCACAGTTAGAAACACTTCCTGGGACACACATTTAACCCCTTGATCGTCCCCTTGTGTTAACCCCTTCCCTGCCAGTGACATTTATAAAGTATTTATCAGTGGCTATTTTTAGCACTGATCGCTGTATAAAGGTCAGTGGTCCAAAAAAAGTGTCAAAAGTGTCCGATCTGTCTGCCGCAATGTAGCAGTCCCGCTAAAAATCGCAGATCACCGCCATTACCAGTTAAAAAAATATATAATAATAATAAAAAAAAGCCATAAATCTATCCGCTATTTTTTAGACGCTATAACTTTTGTGCAGACCAATCACTATATGCTTATTGGTATTTTTTTTTCTTTTACCAAATATATGTAGAATACCTAAACTGCTGAAGACATTTATTTTAGTTTTTTTTTTATATTTATTAAAGCAGAAAGTAAAACATATTGTGCTTTTTTTCAAAATTGTCGCTCTTTTCTTGTTTAGCAAAAAAAAATGTCAGAGCCGATTAAATACCACCAAAAGAAAACTCTATCTGTGGGGAAGGAAGGACGCTAATTTTGTTTTGGTACAGCAGCGCGATTGTTAAAGCGACACAGCGCCGAATCGCATAAAATGGCCTGGTCAGGAAAGGGGAAAATCCTTCCAGGGCTGAAGTGGTTAATGACCAATTTATGCTGTCGATGCAAAACTGTTGATCACTTTCCGCCCTCTGGCTGATCGGATGATAAACACCAAAGCATGTGTTGGCAGCAAGTCTGTAGTGCGAGGGTCTGCCCAATTGTGTACATACTGATTGGATAGATTAGGTAGGTCCATAGAGTTGGTGTAGATTGTATCATGTTTGGGGGACATTGTGTACAGCACATGTCTATAATGTATTGTAGGGGATCCAGATATGATCTATGGAGGGATGTAAACACTACTTGTGTCTCCTGAGCTCCCTCCCCTCCCCTCCCCCGTGCCTGGGATGGGTGTGTGGACACTGGACAGGAAGTTCCCGGAAGAGCCGCTGCACAGCACAGAGGAGGAAGTCATCACGTGCCCCCGCCACACTGTGCCCAGCCTGTCACCGGCAGCCGCTGTCCTGTGCGCTGTGTCCGGCCACTTACCAGTCACACTGGCCTGGGTCACCCTTTGGATGATGGCTCTCATTGTGCTCAGCCGGGGGACACAAACAGCCGCTTTCCGCTACCGAGTCTGCTGCACCGCCACCTTCCTATAATGAACCAACCAAGAGGGTGTGTGTGCGCGCCCTCTAGCGGCTCTAATTGGTAGCGGACAGTACACTGTGTATCACAGACTCTGGGAGCTGACACTCCTGTCGTTGGGCTTATTCATGAAATAGATAAACTATTTGTTGCTTACAAGTTCAAATCCGTATTTTTTTGCTTGAAAATTACTTAGAAACCCCAAGCATTTTATTTATTTATTTTTATATATATATATATATATATATCCACTTCCATACCAGGCACTTACGCACCTTCCCGCCCAAGCCAATTTTCAGCTTTCAGCACTGTCGCAATTTGAATGACAATTGCGCGGTCATGCTACACTGCACCTAAATAAAATTGGCGTCCTTTTTTCCCCACAAATAGAGCTTTCTTTTGGTGGTATTTGATCACCTCTGCGATTTTTTTTTTTTGCGCAACAACTAAAAATAGAGCAAAGATTTTGAAAAAAAAATAAAGTTTTTATTTTTTTCTGTTAATTTTTTTGTAAATGAGTATGTTTTCTCTTTCAATTACGGGCACTGATATGGTGGCACTGATGGGCACCAATGAGGTGGCACTGATGGGCACCGATTAGGTAGCACTGATGGGCACTGATAGGCGGCGCTGGTATGGGGCACTGATGGGCACTCATGGGCGGCACTGATGGGCACTCATAGGCGGCACGGTGGGCACTCATAGGTGGCATGGTGGGCACTCATAGGTGGTATGGTGGGCACTCATAGGTGGCACGGTGGGCACTGATAGGTGGCACAGGTGGGCACTGATAGGTGGCACAGGTGGGCACTGATAGGTGGGCACTGGGCATGGATTGGCACTGTGGGGTGGCACTGACAGACACTGGGGTGGCACTGATGATCACTGAGGGGTGGCACTGATGGATCAATGTTGCCAATCAGTGCCCATGTGTGGGAACTGATTGGCATCATTTTTTTTTTACTGCCCCTTTTTTTTTCTTGCTGATTTTTTTTTTTTTTTGTCTTTTTTTTTCCCTTTTTTTATTTTTTTTTAAGTTCCCTGGTGGTCTAGTGTGGGCACTCCCTGGTGGTCCGTGTGGCGATCCGAGGGGGGGCTGCGCTGATAAACAATCAGCGCGAACCCCCCCTGTCAGGAGAGCCGCTGATCGGCTCTCCTGTACTCGCGTCTGTCAGACGCGAGTGAGGAAGAGCCGTCGGCGGCTCTTCCTGTTTACATCGTGATCAGCCGTGATTGGACACGGCTGATCACGTGGTAACGAGGCTCCGCCGGAGACTCGTTACCGAGATCGGAGGTGCAGGGTGTCAGACTGACACCCCGCATCACCGATCGCCGCGCTGTGCGCCCGCACGGGCGGCATGAAATCGTGCTAGACGTTTGAGAACGTCTAGTCACGATTTCATAACCACTTCCCGGCCGTAAATAGGCTATTGGCCGGGCGGGAAGTGGATATATATATATATATATATATATATATATATATATATATATATATATATATATATATATATATATATATATATATATAGGGTTGTCCCGATACCGAGTATTTGCGGGAGTACTTGTACTCCCGCAAATACCCCCGATACCCAAATAGAATACTTCCGCCGCCGCCGTATATGCAAATCCGACTCCGCCGCCGTATACACAAAGCCGCCGCGAACATTATAGGCACCTTTGAATAGCTGCGCGTGTATAGACACTCCCCCTTGCTCGGATCTGTCCAATCCCGAGCAAGAGGGAGTGTCCTTAACCACTTGCTTACTGGGCACGTATACCCCCCTCCTGCCCAGGTGATATTTCAGCTTCCGGCACTGCGTCGCTTTAACTGACAATTGCGCAGTCGTGCGACGTGGCTCCCAAACAAATAGTACGTCCTTTTTTCCCCACAAGTAGAGCTTTCTTTTGGTGGTATTTGATCACCTCTGCAGTTTTTATTTTTTGCGCTATAAACAAAAAAGGGCGACAATTTTGAAAAAAAATACAATATTTTTTACTTGTTGCTATAATAAATATCCCAATTTAAAAAAAAAAAAAAACACTTTTTTTTTTCTCAGTTCAGGGCGATACGTATTCTTCTACATATTTTTAGTAAAAAAAAAAAAAAATCGCAATAAGCGCCTGGTTTGCGCAAAATAGATAGTGCCTACAAAATAGGGGACAGAATTTTTTTTTTTTTTTACTAGAAATGGCGGCGATCTGCAATTTTTATTGGGACTGCGACGTTATGGCGGACACATCGGACACTTTTGACACATTTTTGGCGTCATTCACATTTATACTGCGATCAGTGCTATAAAAATGCACTAATTACTGTATAAATGTGATTGGCATTGAAGGGGTTAACACTAGGGGGCGAGGAAGGGGTTAAATGTATTCCCTGCATAGTGTTCTAACTGTGGGGGGAGGGGGGGTGACCGATCTGTGTCCCTATGTACAACAGACACAGATCGGTCTCCTCCTCTCCAGAGACAGGACGCTGTCTCTGTGTAAAACGGCAATGAGAGATGATCTCATATGTTTACATATGAGATCATCTCTCATTCACCCATAGATCGCATCGCAAACGGCCACTCTGATTGGCCGTTCGCGGCAATCTGTGATTGGCTGTGTCCAAGGGACACGGCCAACACAGTGTTTCCCTGGAGCGCGCAGGGAAGCTGCTATTGACAAGCCGTCAATTGACGGCTTGTTGGCAATTTAGGTCCGCGCTAAAGTCGTCATTCAGCTATAGCGCGGATCTCAAGTAGTTAACATGCGCGGCAGGGAAAAGAGCTATTGACAGGTTCCTATAATGTTCGTGGCGGCGCCGGCTTTGTATATACGGCGGCATCATCAGGTAGGGGGGGCATGGCTGCAATATGGGGGGGACATGGCTGTATATGGGGGACATGGCTGCAATATGTGGGGGACATGGCTGTATGTGGGGGACATGGCTGCGTATATGGGGGGGACATGGCTGCGTATATGGGGGGGACATGGCTGCGTATATGGGGGGGACATGGCTGCGTATATGGGGGGGACATGGCTGCAATATGTGGGGGACATGGCTGCAATATGGGGGGGACATGGCTGCGTATATGGGGGGGACATGGCTGCGTATATGGGGGGGACATGGCTGCGTATATGGGGGGGGCATGGCTGCGTATATGGGGGGGACATGGCTGCAATATGTGGGGGACATGGCTGCAATATGTGGGGGACACGTTTAAAAAAAGTATCGGTACTTGTACTCGGTCCTAAAAAAGTGGTATCGGGACAACCCTATATATATATATATATATATATATATATATATATATATATATATATATATATATATATATATATATATATATATATTTCTTTTAGCAGAGACCCTTGAGAATAAAATGGCGATCGTTGCAAAATGTTATGTCATACTGTATTTGCACAGCAGTGTTTCAAACACAATTTTTTGGCAATAAACACACTTTCATGAATTAAAAAAAATAAAATAAACAGTAAAGTTAGCCCAATTTTTCTGTATAATGTAAAAGATGATGCTACACCGATTAAATAAATCCCTAACATGTCATGCTTTGAAATTGTGCACACTCATGGCAAAAACCTACAGTACCTAAAATTCTCAATAGTCGGCACTTTAAAAAAAATAAAAAAATAACGGTTACCAGGTTAGAGATAGGCTGGATTCACACCTATGCATTTTTAGTGCATTTTGCAGATTTGCACTACAGTCCATTTACCATGGTTTCCTATGGAACTCGTTACAGAGGAGGTTTAGTGCTGGAATTATTGCTCTCGCTCTGACAATTCCGGGTGATGCCTCACATGTGTGATTTGAACACCGTTTACGTATCCGGGCGTGGCTTACATGTGCGTTTTCTTTAACCACTTCAATACAGGGCTTTTATACCACCTCCATACCGGGCCTATTCTGACACTTCTCTCCTACATGTAATAATCATCTTTCTTGTGCTAAAAAATTATACAGTACCCCCAAACATTATATATGTTTTTTTAGCAGACACCCTAGGGAATAAAATGGCGGTCATTGCAACGTTTTATCTCGCACGGTATTTACGCAATCATTTTTCAAATGCCTTTTTTTTGTAAAAAAAATAGTTTCATGAATTAAAAAAACAAAACAGTAAAGTTAGCCCAATTTTTTTGTATTATGTGAAAGATTATGTTACACCGAGTAAATAGATACCCAACATGTAACGATTTAATTATGCGCACACTCATGGAATGGCGCCAAACTTCGGTACTTAAAAATCTCCATAGGCATTGCTTTTATTTTTTTTTTACAGGTTACCAGTTTAGATTTACAGAGGAGATCCAGTTCTAGATTCGTTGCTGGCACTATAACGCACGCGGCAATACCTCACTTATGTGGTTTAAACGGCATTTACATATGTCGGCGGGACTTACGTGTGCTTTCGCTTCTGCACGCGAGCTATCGGGGACAGGAGCGTTTTAATTTTTTTTTTTATCTTTTATTTATTTTTTTTACTTATTTTTAATTTATTTTTACACTTTTTTCAATTTTTTCTTTCCACTTTTATTCCTATTACAAGGAATGTAAACATCCCTTGTAATAGGAATGTGTGTGATAGGTCCTCTTTAAGGAGAGATGTGGGGTCAATAAGACACCACATCTCTCCTCCAGGCTGGAAACCATGAGATCGGTGAAAAAAAATTCACTGATCTCATGAATGGTGGCTTACAGCTGCAATCGCGGCTTTGTTTACTTACGGGGACCCAGGCATGACATCATCACATCGCGCCCGGGTCCTCCGACGGTCATAGAGATGACTGGTGACCATCTGGTCACCAGTCATCTCTATGCTTCCTGCCGACGCTGACAATTCGTTCTCCGGGCCCACGAAGGCACGGGAGAGCCCGAGAAGCACCGGATGGCGGTGGGAGGGGGGGGGGGATGTCCCCTCCCGTGGCCTGTAAGAACGATCAAGCGGCGCCGCTATGATCGTTCTTAGATTGTGCAGAATCGCTGGCTGAAGAAGAGGATATCTGGATGATGCCTCTGGCTGCAGGCATCATTCAGATATTCACCCGCAAAGCCCAGGCCGTCAATTGATGGCCACTTAGGATGGTAGATCCCATCTCAGGCCGTCAATTGTCAATGGCTGGGTATTGAAGTGGTTAGAAGAAAAAAAAAGATCACTTTTAGACCCCTTTCACACTGGAGGTGTTTTTCAGGCGCGTTAGTGCTAAAATTAGCACCTGTAAAGCACCTGAAAAAAGTTCTTTCACACTGGGGGAATGCGCTGGCAAGACATCCAAAAAAGTCATGCAAGCAGCTTCTTTGCAGTGTTTTAGGATCGGTGAATACACCGCTCCTAAAGCGCCCCTGCCCATTGAAATCAATGGGCAGTGCCTCCGGCGCTTTTAACCATTTTTCGGCCGCTAGCGGGGGTTAAAAGCACCCCATTAGCGGCCAAAAAGCACTGCAAAAATTACGTTAAAGTGCCGCTAAAAATAGTGTCACTTTACGGCCGGAAGTGCGAAAGTGCCCTTATTACTGTCACAAGGAATGTAAACATCTCTTGTGACGGTAATTGGTGGTGGCAGGTACTCTTAATAGAGCGACGGGGTCTAAAAGACCCCAAATCCCTCCTTTGCACTTCAAAGTATTTTGTTTAAAAAAAAAAAAAATACAGTTTTTGACAAATGCGCAATCAGCAGCCGAGTAAACCGGATCGTGGCTCGGGTCTCCCGGTGGGAAGGGAGGCCTGGGAAGAGTGGCAGGAGGGGGGGGGGAAGTATTGTATAAGCTGCATCGATTGTCATCCCTGAAGAGCCAACCACCCGCTCTAAAACAAAAAAAGGTACCGGTATAACCCCTTAAAGCCAAGGCCGCATATGTGCGTACGCTCGGTGGGAAGGAGTTATACAATAGAACTTTTTTCATTTTGGATAGAGTAAGGGTGAGTTATAACCCCAGTCAGCTGTTTTATTTGGCTTCTGTGTCCCGTTGGGGAGATTTCCCTTCACTTCCTGTCTCATTGCTAAAACAGGAAGTGGGAGGAAATCTATCCAAAGTGAGGCAACCTCTTGTCACTAGAACTAGTGTCCTCATTGAAAGATTTCCTCAATGATCCTGTTCAGGGAGTAACTTGTACATCACCTTGCATCAGAGCTCATACGAGGCTCACAGAGTGCACACCCGCAAGCCCGGTAATCTATGTTCCCCCCCGGACGCAGAGAATCACATTACCGGGTACAGGACCAATGAAATTGGTTCTGTACCATGTGATCACTGTAATCAGAAGAGCAGCCTGTGGTCTGCTCTGGGCTCTGCAGGTTTGATTGCTTTCCCCTGTTTTTTGGGAGCTTCCAGAATGTAGCGGTGGGGGAGAGTGAAACTAACAGCCTCAATATCTACGCAGCTCCAGCCAATCCCTGGGGGAAGTTGCTCAGATGGTGGCTGGGAAGAGGCATGAATAGTTTAGAGCCTGGTAGAACAGGGTTCTTTCCCAAGAGGAAAAGTTTCCAGCCTGGAGGCCTGCTGTCCTGCCTGGCAGTCCAGCTTAAGATTCATCTAGTCTCATGGAGGTCCCATCTTCCACGTGTGCATAGCTGGGGGGCCTATACCGCTACCAATTCCTTTTGGAGCTAAGAGAGATTTTACTAATCACTGCCTGCCTGAGTCTAAGGGGGACATCCATGTTCCAGGGACACTGAGTACAGACCTAAGAGAAGGATCCTAGTGACTGTAGCTGCGGTCAACCCCAAGTGCACTAGTATTAAGGCTTGCCTGACCTGGAACATGATGGTGTCCCAATGCTGTCCACTTTATGTCCTACTGCTAAAAGGACTGTTCTGAGAAGTAGCTGCAAAGGAAAGAATGTCCTCACATACATATATAGACAGTGATACGTTTTTGGAGTATCCCACAGTTTCCGCCAGCCCCATCCAAGGTAATCTGCACTAAACTTAAAAAAAAAGGCAACCCCTAGACTGTTTACTGAGCCAGAGGAGTGAATGTTGCTGTTTGCCTGGCTACTGCATTATTAGTGGGTGAAGAACCCAGGACACAAAGCAGCGGCCCTTGCAGGGGTGAGCACTACACAGCTTAACACACCTTGGATGTGGCGAATCCATTTGTTTTCTTTTTAGATTTTTCTCATTTATTTTGAACAGGTAAAGCTGCAAGTAAAGCCAGACAGAGAGATTTTCTTCCCTGCAACCCTGCCGGGAGAACACATTGATTATTGCTAAAGCCGGTGTTAATGATCGCCTAAAAAATTGATCAATCAACTTGAGAAAATCAGCCTACCCGTACGGCCATAGATGGTTCAAATCTCAGCCGGTCCCTGCTGAACCAGCCAAGATTCGAACCGTCTATGGCCATTTTTTTTTTACACTTCCTGTCCCTTGTATCTACACTCACATGGCGTCTATGGGAGGAGTCATGGTTGCGACACGGGCCTTCAAATGTGTTTGCCTTTTCATTACCATTATGTGGTGGACTGATGGGACTAGTCGTTTTTCAAAAGAGAGATAACATGGCTTATGCTGTCTTTTCAGCTTATTGTGCATGAAAGGGACTTTGTATCTTTGGCAAGGTTGTCTATACTTGCTAAAAATGATCATAACCTGAAAGCAGGAAACTAATGCAGTCACCACATGCAAGATTGGTAAATTCCAATATACTGCATTTTGATTTAGGCTCCATTCGCACTTAGTGAGACAACAAAGTACATTCTCTGGACTAAAGTCAAATCAAAAGTTGGACCATGTCAGATCCCAAGTCTTAGCTATGCCTTAAATTTACTTACTGTAAAAGTACTCATTACCTCTGCTAGAGGTTTACTCCTTTAGTAAAATATTAACATACCACAAAGAAGTAAATGGGCCCTTATGCTGCGTACACACAATCATTTTTCGGGTTGTAAAAAAATAAATTTTTCCGGTCTTTAGAAAAACTTTTTTTTTTCAACGTGATCATTAAAACGGCCTTGCCTACACACGATCGTGAAAAAAAAATGCTCTAGCAAAGCGCAGTGACGTACAACACGTAGGACGGCACTATAAGGCCCCTTTTCATATTGGAGCGGGAGCCGTCGGATTAACCGCGGGATGCGGCCGCTAGCGGTGCGGTATTAACCCCTGCTAGAGGCCGATAAAGGGTTAATACCGCCCGCAATGCGCCTCTGCAGAGGCGCATTGCGGGCGGAATTGCAGCGGTTTCCCATTGTTTTAAATGTGAAGGAGAGGTATACACGCCGCTCCAAAGATGCTGCTGACAGGAGATTTTTTTTCTCTCCTGCCAGCGCATCACCTCAGTGTGAAAGCCCTCTGGCTTTCACACTGAGGTTGCTGGGCAGGAGTTTTTCAGTCGGTATAGCAGCGCTGTACCGTCTGAAAAACTCAGTGTGAAAGGGGTCTAAAGGGGAAGTTCCATTCGGATGATGCCACCCTTTGGGCTGCTTTAGCTGATTTTGTGTTAGTAAAATACGATTGGCGCTTTCTGTCTGTTACAGCGTGATGAATGTGCTTACTCCATTACAAACGATAGTTTTACCAGAACGAGCGCTCCAGTCTCATAACTTGCTTCTGAGCATGCGCATATTTTTCACGTCGTTAAAGCCCACACACAACCATTTTTTACAACCTGAAAAACGACAACGTTAAAAACGTTGTTAAAAAATAGAGCACATTCAAATACTTTTTTTGCCTGTTTTTCAAAAACCGAAAATGCTCTGAAGCCCACACACGATCACTTTTAATGACATTAAAAAGAAACGTCGTTTTTTACAACCCAAAAAATTATCGCGTGTACGTGGCATTAGGGTTTACATACACTTTAACTGTGGAGCTCTGAGACCCAATACAGCTTTCGGTCCTAGTTCCACCACCCTTCTTCAATGCAATGTACACAAAATAAAATTAATTCTTTTTTTTTTTTTTCCCCCTAAGGAAATAAAAAAAAGCAGCAATTTTGTATTTGAATTTTTTACTATGGTTTCCCGGTCTGGCTGGGTCCTTAATGTCTGTCCAAGGCTGTGCTAAGCCCAATGCTAGGCCTTTCCCTAACCATCTAACCATATCCCATAATACACGATCTGTGCATTAGGATAAAGCAGATAAGGCTTAAAACCCCCATAAGTATTTTTTTGCCATCTTTGCCCCACTGTCGAGATTTACCCATAGCTCCCAACTGTCCCTGATTTTGAGGGACTATTCCTCATTTGGAGCAATGTCCCTCATTTGTCCCTCAGTTTGGTCTGATCTATATAGATTTATATAAAATGCACTTTTTATCTATCAAAAAGTGTTTCCCAGTGCTAAACCTTTCATCTGATTTCTAAATTGCTGCATTTTTTAATTCCAAAAGCCAATATAAAGGAAAAGTAGTAGTAAAAAAGCACTTGTGGGTTTAACCAATCTTGTTTTTTAGTACAATTCTCCTTTAAGGAGGCGTGGCAGGGGGTGTGTCCTATGCCTGCATACTTTTGCTGATAGGTGTCCCTCATTCCCATCTCAAAAAGTTGAGAGGTATGTTTACCCCTTTCTCTTAATCAGCCCATAGATTATACAATTTTCTTTACTTTCACCACGAGTGGAAGGAAAAATAAATTCCCCATCTACATGATCAGTATTGATGGGGGAATCTCTCCTGCAATGCTACTGTAATATGCTGGCAGAACACAATGAATACTGCTGGCAGCTATGGCAGCATGCAAAAAACCCAACATGCTGGTTGAAACAACGGTGTTGTCACGATTTCCGGCCTGTTAGTTTACTATGCAGGCAGGCTGGGATTCGGAAGAGAGCAGGGTGATGTCAGAAGGGACTTCTGGGGCAGCTTCAGCTACTTATTAGCTGAAAAGGGCAGCAGGGGGTGGTGCAGTCTGTAGCCTGGAGGCTGCAGCCCCTCTCACTGCCTCTTCAGCTAATTGGCAAAGTGTGCTGTCCATCCCCCTACAAAGAAATGTTCGTCTCGCAGGCTTTGCAGGAAAAATTAGGAGCTGCAAGAAGTAGCCTGTGCCCCTCTTTAAAACGGAGCGCCACCCAAAAGGTGAAGCTCCGCTGCCACATTTGGCACCTTTTGGGGGAGGGAGGGGAGCAGGTACCCCCACCCCCCCACTTTGGCTGAGTTTGCTACTGCAAAATGATGGGAATAGTACCACTGGATTGGTGTAAGGCCAATGTGGTGCCTATATTTAAAAAGGGATTAATGTGTTTTCCATATAACTATAGACCTGTTAGTTTAACTTCTATATTGGGTAAGTAACTGAGAGTTTAATAAAAGACCACATAGATTAGTTCTTGCTGGAAAAAAATATTTTAGGCAACAGACAGCATGGATTTATGAAAGACAGAAGTTGTCAGACAAACCTGATTTCTTTTTATGAAGAGGTAAGTAAAACCCTGGACAGAGGGGTGGCAATGGACGTCGTATACTTGGATTTTGCAAAAGCATTTGACACAGTTCCCCACACACAGCTCATGTGTAAGGTAAGGTCTACAGGATTGGATATATCAGTTTGTAAATGGATAGAAAACTGGCTGAAAGACAGGATTCAGAGAGTTGTGGTTAATGATTCATACTCTGAATGGTCCAAGGTTATCAGCGGTTTACTCCAAGGTTCAGTGCTGGGACCAGTGGCGGCTGGTGAAGTTTTAGGATGGGGGGGGGGTTCCAGAACTTACGATTCCTTGTTGACCCCTCCCACTTGGTGGAAATGGGCGTGGTTTAATTGAAATAGTGGGCGTAACTCTAAGGTGGTGTGGTTAGCATCTGAGATGAACGAGGGTCGGAGAGAGAGAGAGGGACAGCAGGCCCAGATTCTACACAACAATAGAAATATGTGAATTCTAGTAAGTTTAACAATCAGCAGATAAAGATACTTCAATCATCCCGGGACCATGGTTGTTATGGTGTCAGGATGATTGAAGTGCATTATTTCTATTATTACATTATATTATAAAATTAAACCATTCAACTCACCATAATGCAGGTCGCCTGCCACCAGACGGCATCACGTGTCCCCATGCAGCCCTGTGTTACATCAAATGTAGCCGCTCTCCTTATCACTTATCACTTGCAGCCAGTGCCTGCCCCATCAATTGCAGCACCTGCCCCATCAATTACAGCGACTGCCCCATCAATTACAGCGACTGCCCCATCAATTACAGCGACTGCCCCATCAATTACAGCGACTGCCCCATCAATTACAGCACCTGCCCCCATCAATTGCAGCACCTGTCCCATCAATTGCAGCACCTGTCCCATCAATTACAGCAATTACAGCGACTGTCCCATCTTGCGAGTGGAATTAAGAGGAGTGCGAGTAAGTACAGGGCTGCACTATGCCAGGAATGTAAAGTCAATGCCCCCTGCCGCGCACCGGCTCACAGCGAGGGCATTGCAATAGTAAAAGTCAAGCGCCTGGGACCGCCCCTCTCCCTCCCTCCTTGCTGCACATCCCGCCCCCCGCACTCACAGCACGGGCATTACAACAACAATAGTAAGCCACCTGGGACCACCCCTCTCTCTCCTCCCTTGCCACACATCCCGCCCCCCACACTCGCAGTGCGGGCATTACAATAGTTTTAGTCTGCCGCCTGGGACTGCCCCTCTCCCTTCCTGCACATCGCGTCCGCCCCCCGCCGCACTCACAGCGCAGGCATTGCCAATAAAAATTGTTAGCCGGGGACTGTTCCTTTCCCTCCCTCCTTGCCGTACATCCCGCCCCCTGCTCTCACAACGTGGACATTACAATAATGTTTGTCAGCTGCCTGGGACCGCCCCTCTCCCTCCCTCCTTATTGCACATCCCGCCCCCTGCACTCGCAGCGCGAGCATTACAATATCAATAGTAAGCCACCTGGGACCACCCCTCTCTCTCCTCCCTTGCCGCACATCCACCCCCCCCTCAGCGCGGGCATTTCAACAGGTGCAGTGAGCCACCTGGGACCACTCCCCTCCACCTCCCTGCTACTACACATCTAAGGAGTGGGGCATGCTTCAAGCCAGTGGGTGGGCTCAAACCCTCTTGGTCCACCGATGCCTGACCCCCCTGCTGCAGGAGAAAGGTAAATACGACAGTGTGGGAGAAAGGGGGGGGATTGAGAGCATAGATGTGCTGAATTGAGAAGGAGGGGACTTAATTGGAGGCATAGGTATAATGGATTGGGTGGGGGTAGAATTGAAGGCATAGGTCTGAATCATACTTATGCCTCCAATTCCACCCCCCCCAACCTATCATACCTATACCTCAAATTTTACTGCATTGTATTGAGGCTGCACTGACGGGCACTGGTGAGGCTGCACTGAAGGGCACTGGTGAGGCTGCACTGAAGGGCACTGGTGAGGCTGCATTGCTGGGCACTGGTGAGGCTGCATTGCTGGGCACTGGTGAGGCTGCTTTGCTGGGCACCGGAGAGGCTGCATTGCTGGGCACTGGAGAGGCTGCATTGATGGGCACTGATCAGGTGGCACTGGTGAGGCTGCATTGATGGGCACTTATCATGCTGCTCTAATGAGGCTGCATTGATGAGGACTGGTGAGGCTGCATTCTGGGCACTGGTGAGGCTGCACTGATGAGGCTGCATTGATGGGCACTGATGAGGCTGCATTGATGGGCTCTGGTGAGAGGGTTCATTAATTGGCACTGGCGAGGCTGCACTGATAACATTGTTAAAAAAAATAATTTGTAACTTGTTTCTGCATAAAACATTTAACAGCATAATTTCATGAGATTATTTATGAGGGCGTGTTTAGGGGTGGAATTATGGACAGGGCGGGGTAGGGGTTGGGTGGGGCAACTGTAGGCGAGTAACTCTTAAGGCCTGGGTAGTAGCTCAGGACTTGAAATTTTGAGCCCTGAATTACAGCACCTGTCCCATCAATTACAGCAATTGCAGTGACTGTCTCATCAAATACAGCGACTGCCCCATCAATTACAGCAATTGCAGTGACTGTCCCATCAATTATAGCAATTACAGCGACTGTCCCATCAATTGCAGGACCTGTCCCATCAATTACAGCAATTGCAGTGACTGCCCCATCAATTACAGCAATTGCAGCAACTGTCCCATCAATTGCAGCACCTGTCCCAGCAATTATAGCGACTGTCCCATCAATTACAGCGACTGCCCCATCAATTACAGCAATTGCAGTGACTGTCCCATCAATTGCAGGACCTGTCCCATCAATTGCAGGACCTGTCCCATCAATTGCAGTGACTGTCCCATCAATTACAGCACCTGTCCCATCAATTACAGCTACTGTCCCATCAATTGCAGGACCTGTCCCATCAATTGCAGTGACTGTCACATCAATTGCAGCGACTGTCCCATCAATTACAGCAATTGCAGTGACTCTCCCATCAATTACAGCGACTGCCCCATCAATTGCAGCACCTGTCCCATCAATTGCAAGACCTGTCCCATCAACTGCAGCAACTGTCCCATCAATTACAGCAATTGCAGCACCTGTCCCATCAATTGCAGCAATTGCAGAACCTGCCCCATCAATTGCAGCGACTGTCCCATCAATTGCAGCGACTGTCCCATCAATTGCAGCGACTGTCCCATCAATTGCAGCGACTGTCCCATCAATTGCAGCGACTGTCCCATCAATTGCAGCGACTGTCCCATCAATTACAGCGACTGTCCCATCTATTACAGCACCTGTCCCATCTATTACAGCACCTGTCCCATCAATTACAGCACCTGTCCCATCAATTACAGAAATTGCAGCGACTGTCCCATCAATTACAGCAATTGCAGCGCCTGTCCCATCAATTGCGGTGCCGCCCAAGGGGGGTGGGGTTTGTGCTCCCTGAAAATTACATTTTTTTAAAGGTGGTAAGGGGGGGGGGGGTTTAGCCACTGAAGTTCCCCCCGAAAATTACTTTTTTTTTAAATATGATAGGGGGGGGTGCCACCGAAATTCCCCCCGAAAATTGCATTTAGTAAAGGATTTTTTGAGATTTAAATTTTTGTTTTTCTTAAAGGGGCCGTTTAACCACTTAAGACCCGGACCAAAATGCAGGTAAAGGACCTTGCCCCTTTTTGCGAATCGGCACTGTGTCGTTTTAACTGACAATTGCGCGGTCGTGCGACATGGCTCCCAAACAAAATTGGCGTCCTTTCTACATATTTTTGGTAAAAAAAAATCACAATAAGCGTTTATCGGTTGGTTTTCGCAAAATTTATAGCGTTTACAAAATAAGGGATAGTTTTATTGCACTTTTATAAAAAAAATTTTTTTACTACTAATAGCGGCGATCAGCGATTTTTTTCGCTTGACTGCGACATTATGGCGGACACTTCGGACAATTTTGACACATTTTTGGGACAATTGTCATTTTCACAGCAAAAAATGCATTTAAATTGCATTGTTTACTGTGGAAATGACAGTTGCAGTTTGGGAGTTAACCACAGGGGGCGCTGTGACTTTTAATGTTCCCTGTGTGTGTGTTTACAACTGTAGGGGGGTGTGGCTGTAGGTGTGACGTCATCGATCGCGTCCCCCTATTACAGGGATGACGTGATCGATGCTGCAGCCACAGAGAAGCACGGGGAAGCCGTGTTTACACACGGCTCTCCCCGTTCTTCAGCTCCAGGGACGGATCCCGTGGTCCCGGTCCTGGAGCTTCGGACCGGGTCACGGGAGCGCGCCGCGGGTGCGCGCCCGTGACCCACGGCTGGGTACTAAAATCAACGTATATATACGTTGATGTGCCCAGCCGTGCCATTCTGCCGACGTATATGTGCAGTAGGCGGTCCTTAAGTGGTTAAATTTTATTTTATTTTTTTCGTGACGTTAAATTAGGTTTAATGTTGATAAATGTAAAGATATGCACTTGGGAGGCCAAGAATATACATGCATCATACATAATAGGAAGAGTACAAGTGGGAGAATGAATGGTGGCGATGGATCTGGGTGTTTTGGTAGATCATAAGCTTAATAATAGCATGCCAAGCTGCGATTTCCAAAGCAGGTCAGTTTTAGGCACCAGTTTACAAAAAGGATATTGAGGAACTGGACAAAGTACACAGAAGGGCAAACAAAGGGCAAACAAATTGATAACAGGGACCTCTAGGGGGGGGGGGGGGGGGAGTCTATTAACACAGCTTTTACTGTGAAGAAAGCTTTATATTTGGAGATTATGGGCCAGATTCAGGTAGGACTTACGCTGACGTATCTCGAGATACGCCAACGTAAGTCCAAATGTGCGTTGTTCTATCCTTACGGCGATTCCCAACGCTAATTACGTCGAAAAAATAGGCTTCCTACGCCCAACGTAACTTGCCTACGCCGGCGTATCATGTGGCGCATATTTACGCTGTCTGCAAGGGGCGCTTCCATTGATTTACACGTCGAATATGCAAATGACCGAGATACGCCAATTCACAAAGGTACTTGCGCCCGTTGCTGTAATATACAGTGTATACGCCGTTTATGTAAGGCGTATGTCCGGCGTAAAGTTATTTCACCTAAAAGGTGGAGCAACCCATGCAAAAGGTATGGACGTCGGAACAGCCGGCGTCTTTTACGTTGTTTACGTAGTACTACGTGATTAGGGCTAGGCATTGAGCCAACGTATCTTAGGGAGTATACAGTACCTGTCACCGAGAATGTGTTTCCAGCACGACAGCATCGCGCTGATTCTCTGTGACAGGGTGCCGACATCTCGCACTCGCTGGAATAGAAAAAGCACATTTCAGCGAGCGCGTCATAGAAGCGACGGGGTTCCGACTTGGATTCCCGCCAAATCTAGTTGCGGCGTTTGGTATGAATCATGAGGGGGAACTCCACGTCAAAATTTTAAATAAAAATCCGGCATGGGTTCCCCCCCAGGAGGCATACCAGGCCCTTAGGTCTGCTATGGATTGTAAGGAGAACCCCCCCCCCCCCTTACACCAAAAAAAAACGGCGTGGGGGTTCCTCCACAATCCATACCAGACCCGTATCCAAAGCACGCTGAATCTGGCCCTAAAACTCCTCTAGAAAAATTCCCCCTTATCCTCTGTGAAAAGTTTAAAGTGAATAACTCAACACCACATTCACTATATGGACCACTAATGTATTTATATATGTAGCAGCCCTCAAAATTTCCACTCGCCTACTAGCATTTGCCGAGTGGATTTAAGCTGGGGGCGAGTGATGACAGGGCTGCATGACCAATCTCCCTCCAATCTGTGCCTACACATAGAGTCCCGATGAGATTGGCGGCCAAAGAGGAAAGGTGCATGCTCGGGAAAAGTAGTCTGATGAGCTGTGCACAGGCAAAACAGTACACAGGTGCTCTCCTTACAATTCTCATTAAGCCATGGGACCTAACAGTATGACCTCTCTGAGCCTGCCCCCCTCCCCTGGGTCCCGACCAATGTAGCTGGAGAGCAGAAAGTAATGAGTGAGGTGGAGGATTGCGAAAATTACTACTCCGGTGCAACGCTCACTGAAATTTGCCCCGACAAGAGAGCAGCAGCCTTCCAGTTCGTGCAGTTTTCTTCTCCTTGTGCTCTATGTAATGCCTCGTTTCCACTGAGCGGATCGTTTCGGTACGGTTTGGTACGGTACGCTATTTTGGGTGCTTCCATTATGAAAGCGGGCCATAAAAGCGAACCGTACCGGACCATTCTGGGTCCTGCTTCAAATGTGGGGCCATAGAAAATGGAACGGTTCGGTTAGGGTGGACCATCTCACTGATTGGTGGAAGTGCTAGGCATTTTTTCTAAACCTTGTATGGTCCCGGATGGTCCGATTTGCAGTGGAAACGCTCAGCAGAATAGACCGAACCATTATAATCACTCCAAACTGTATCGATGCAAACTGTTCAGTTCAGTGGAAATGAGGCATAAGTGTCCAACAGTGCAGCCTGAGCACTGTAAACAGACTAGTCTCAATGTGTGCTGTGCGGTGTCAGTGTGCGCTGTGCTATGGTGTCAAAGTTGTGTGGATCTCAGCGCAGGATTATACTCCCTCCCGCTGTGCTGCAGCTCCTCTCCTCTCTGCCAGCCTGAATAAAAGGGGGAAGTGGGGACATGCAAGCGTGGAGATGATGAGATGAATGGGAGAGAGAGGATGGACGGGAGTTGCAGAGGAGACAGCAAGAGAATAGGGAAGAGACCCAGTTCTAGTGCCATGTCCCTCTGGTCTGCCCCCAGTGCCCTGTCCCTCTGGTCTGCCCCCAGTGCCCTGTCCCATTTTGTTAAAGTTGTTGTTGGTAATATTTGTAACTTGATTCTGCATAAAACATTGTCATTCCATGAGATAATCTACGAGGGCGTGTTTACAGGTGCAATTAGGCGCGGGGCAGTGTATGAATTAGGTGGGGAAACTGGTGGCGAGTAACTTTTGAGGCCTGGCTAGTAGCTCAGGACTTGAAATTTTGAGCCCTGATGTAGTACATATCCCCCCTTAATCACCTCTTCTCAAAAGAGAATACATTGAGTTCCTCTAATCTTTCCTCATAGCTGAGCTCTTCCATGCCTCTTCTCAGTTTGGTTGCCCTTCTCTGCACTTTCTCCAGTTCCCCCGATATTGTTTTTGAGAACAGGTGGTGCACCAAAATTGGTACATTCATATTATATTCACCTACTCTTAGAATGTTAAGCCTCCATTCAGACCCACCTAAAAAAAAATGACAGGCCAAACAAATTAGATTGGAAGGACCCTTAGGTAAGACTAATTCAAATTTCTAACTCAAAAATATTTGTGAAATTACCAGGATTCAAAGCTTGCAGTTTGAAAAATTCCCACTAGATGTCACTGTGCCTACATATACAATAGAGTACCGGGGATTATTTGTATGTTTCATGCTAAATTCAAATTGAAAGTATATGTTTACATTTCGTAACATGTCACACCCATAATAAGGGTGTAACCTATAACATGTAATAAACAGACAAGCCCCCGCCCCCAGCTCGGACAGCTAATAGGGATCTTCCCTTCCTCGCTTGCCGTCACTTTTTTTTTTTTTTTTTAAACATGACTAAGCGGAGCTCGACCTGCCAGGCCACGTCACTCATTCACAGTCCTCTGTGAATGGAAAGTCCTGACAGCCTTTGCCACTGAACTACCACAGCTCTGGAATGTTGTAGTAGTTCATTGAGCAGTTCAGTGTCAGATTGTATCTGCTTCGCCGTACGTTGTACAGGCACACTGAGCTGCTGATCGCTGGTGCAATGCTTTACAGGCTCCAGAAACAAAACAAAAAATATAAATACATTTTTTTATACCTGCAAACAAATGTGAATTTGTTATTTTTCTTGATAAGGTGAACTTATTCTTCAACCCCGGAAGGATTTACCCCCTTAATGACAAGGCCATTTTTTGCGATACAGCACTGCGTCAGTGTAACTGACAATTGCTCAGTCATGCGACGCTGTACCCAAACAAAATGTATGTTCTTTTTCCCCACAAATAGAGCTTTCTTTTGGTGGTATTTGATCACCTCTGCGGTTTTTATTTTTTGCACTATAAACAAAAAAAAAAAACGACAATTTAGGGGAAAAAAAAACAATACTTTTTGCTATAATAACCATAAAACAAATTTAAAAACTCTTGTGAGATACTGTATATAGTGGAAGGGAATACATACCAATATCACATGTATGCACTGACTCATGTAGTGTCTCTTCTGTCCAGGAGTGGACTGACAACTCATGGGGCCTCCGGCAATAAGAGATTATGGGGCCACACAGTACACACACACACACTGAAAAGGTACTGGAGAGGCGGGGCAGCTATAATCTTGGGATTTAAAAAATAAATATATATATATATATATATATTGTCCCTAGTTTTACTGAGGCTGGCAACCCTGTGGAATGGGGCCCTCGGGTAGTGCCCAAATGGTGAGTCCGCCCCTGCTTCTGTCTGTTTACTAACACATTTCTCCTCTCTGACTTTACAACTACAAGTACACATATGCCCCACTGTTGCCTTACTGGCATTTGTACAACTACAAACGCCAACTCTTGTTTGGTGTGCAGAGCTTATAATCCCATCATAGCCCCCCACCAGTTACATCTTTCTTCCGCAAGACACAGACCACCCCCCTCTTCCCTACCAGACTATTGGTCACCGGTTTAATTTTTTTTGAGTGACTGTCACACACATTTCACAACATTCCCCAAGAAATATTGATTTTTATAACTAATAAACAGAATACACTTATTACAAACAGTATTTTTCTAAGAGTTTTTTTTTTCTTAGGGTTCATTGGTCAGTGGAATGATAAAATGTAGCATAGTTCTAAAAAAGCAAAACTTGCTTAACCACTTCAGCGCCAGAAGGATTTGCCTCCTTCCTGACCAGGCCATTTTTTGGCGATACGGCACTGCGTTGCCTAAACTGACAATTGCGCGGTCGTGCGACGTTGTACCCAAACAAGATTAGCATCCTTTTTTCCCCACAGAGCTTTCTTTTGGTGGTATTTGATCACCTCTGCTGTTTTTTTTTTTTTTTCGTTATAACGCAAAAAACACAAAAGAAAAAGAAGAGCAGCGACTCTGAAAAAAAAAAAAAACACAATATTTTGTACTTTTGCTACAATAAATATCCCCCAAAAAATTATTCTTCATTAGTTTAGGCCGATATGTATTCTTCTACACATTTTTGGTAAAAAATAAAATAAAAATTGCAATAAGTGTATATTGGTTTGTGCAAAAGTTATAGGCCCAGATTCACAGAGCGATTACGCCTGCGCAACAGGAGATGCGCGTGCGTTTGTCTAAATGTGCGCGTGCGTTTCGATGCACGGCATCCCCAAAACGAGATACGCAAGAAATCTACTTTTTTTGGTCCGGCGTAATTTCGTTAGACAGGCGCATCCGTCCGCGCAAAACTGCGCTAGACAGACCATTGATTTGCTAGTCAAATATGCTAATGAGGGACTTACGGGGATCCACAAAAGAACGTTGGGGCAGCGCAGGCTACGCAGTGTGCGCAACAGCAAAATGTCCTGTCTAAAATTAGAGCATATAAAAGCTGGTCTAAAAAGAGAAAAAAAGTCTACTTGTTAGCTAAAGCAACACTGTTAGTGAGGAGCTCAGCAGTCACACAACAATCTGTATGCCAACATGCCAAGGGCATCGTCGCACATAGCTATACTACTGACTTTAGATGAACAAAGAAGGATGAGGGCACGGAGGATGGCATGGGAGAGGATATACCGCACCCGCATAGACCTGTTTGGCATGAGTGATTCTGAGGTGTATCGCATCTTCAGATTCACCCCTCATGTCATCCTGGAATTAACCACAACCCTGCAGGAGGACATCACCAGCCCAACACAACGCTCACATGCAGTGCAGCCACTGGTCAAGGTCATGGCAACACTCCATTTCCTTGCCAGTGGCTCTTTTCAGCGTACAAGTGGAGTGGTGGCTGGGATGTCACAATCCTCCATGAGCAGATGTGTGCACCAGGTTGTCCCTGCAATCCTCAGACGCATGGCCAACCAAATCATCAAACCCACCACTGAGGAGCTGCGACTGAAGGCAATGACAGATTTCTACAGAATTGCCAGATTCCCACGCACTGTGGGGGCCATTGATTGCACACATGTGGCACTCCAGCCCCCCCAGGAGACAGAGCACATGTACCGCAATCGGAAGCATTGGCATTCCATCAACGTACAGGTGATAGTCGATGCCCAAGGCCTCATATGGCACGTCCGTGCCAAACACCCAGGGTCCAGCCATGACAGCTACATATACAATCAATGCCACATCCGAATGGAATTCGATCAGAACGTGTATGGGGACACCTGGCTGGTTGGTGAGTGACATGGGTGGCAGGCATGACAATCCCCTCCCATGATGCACACATCACAAGGGGCACATGCATGACTAACATCCTCCTGTCTTTTCCCTTACAGGTGACTCTGCATATCCACTGGGACCCCATCTCATGACTCCTATCCGGAACCCCCAAACCCCAGGAGAGGAAAGATAAAATCAAGCACATGCCCAAACACGAGCAGTGGTGGAGCGCACCTTTGGCCTCCTGAAGTCACGTTTCCGATGCCTGGATAAGTCTGGGGGTACCCTCTTGTATTCCCCAAACTTTGTGTGCCAGATCATCGGTGCATGTTGCATGCTGCACAACTTCGCAGTAAGAAAGGGCCTGCAGATTGACCTACGTGATGACCTGACCCCTGAACCAGACAATCCCCCCCCTAACCGAGGGTCCCCCGTCTTCTGAGGGAAAAGCACGCCAGGAGACAGCTCACATTGGGCATCTTTGCACGTTAAACACACACATTAATCATGGCACAATGAGAATGCATGCATGCACACCACTGTGGTCCCTAGCACACACACCCCACATCCACATCAAATTGGATTGGCACCAGTCCACCATGCAGGACTTGTGAGCAGCAATGCCACGCCAAGGCTCCAATTATGTCACTGTACATTCATACACCATTCACACAGACCTGGGGATCACTTCTCCCTGGTCCTGGGGAACCCTTCTCCACCAAAATTGAGAGTGACACCCCTTTTCCGGCAGGAATGTCACCCCACATTCAAACAGCATTCACAACCCAAAAAAAATAAAATAAAAAAAAAATGCCCAGCAAAATCAAAAAATTTCCAGCAAAAAAAATTAAAAATCTAAAAAGGGGAAAAAAAAAATGATTGCCCTTTTACGTGAGCCACGCCTGGGGTGCCCCCGGCCACGGCCCCGGCTCCTCAGGGGAGACTCATGGGGGAGGGGGAAAACCGGGGAAGGAGGAGCAGCCCCTGATCTCTGCCCACCTGGCGGCCTGCCCTCCAAGGCCACGGCTATTCTGTCCAGGGCAGCACCAAGTGTTGCCGTGTTGGCCTGGATAGCCTGGGTAAGGGCCCTCATATTCTGCCCAACGCCTGCTGATGTAGTCTGCAGGTCGTTTAGGCAGGTTGTGAAAGCCCGGGAGTGGGAGTCCAGGTTCCCCAGCGTATCCTTGATGGAGGACAGGCTCTCCTCCATCCGCACCAATGTCTGGCTGACCTGTCCCAGATGGCGGGTCTGAAGGGCCTGGTCCCTTCTCAGAGTGGCGTGCAGGAGATCGGCCAACCCCCTGGTGTTCTGGGACGAAATCCTGCCTCCAGCTAATGCTTGTGGCCGGGGAGAAGGGGAGGCCCTTGGGAGGGGAGCCATGTCGGGGGAGGAGGGGGGGCTCCCCCTTAGGGAGGGCTGCCTGCTGCCAGCCAGAGGGGAAGAGTCCTCAAAAACCAAAAGTCCAGTGTCTGACATGGACTCCTCCTCTTGAACCTCCTCCGCGGACTCTGGCCTTGTTGGGGGGGCCTCATTAGGCTGCTGTCCTGGGGATGATGTGGTCAGGCCAGATGGCCCTGCACCCTCCTGCACATCTGTGGATGACACAAAACATTCACAGGTTGGAGGATCCACACACTTGCCACATATTCCCTTTCACCCCCTCCCCCACACATGCTACACACCTGATATTAAAAAAAATACTTACCTGGCACCACGGGCTCCGGACTTGAGTCAAAGCCGGGCAGGCCCTCAACTTCATGCCGATAATAGGTCAGGGCCACCGCACGCTCCTCCGCTGTCAGCCTAATACGGCATGGTGGGCTCCCTCCTGTGCCCCTGGCATGGGCATGCATTTTGAACAGCTTCTGTTTGACCAGACGCCGGAGGTCATTAATTTTTTTGTCAATCCCAGACCGGGTCCGTGTCTCCCCCTTCCCCGCTGAATTGACCTGCTCAGTGATGAGGTCCAAAATCTCCCTCCTCCTGGCCGGGGTGGTGTTGGCACTGTCTGGGCCGTGGAGGAAACGCCCATAATCGCTAATGGCCCCGGCAAGAATTCTTTTTTCCCCCACAGTAAAATTGAGCTTTCGCTTTCTCTCTGTCATACTTCCAAAAAAACTCACTCCCAGTCAACAAAAATCACTCACAAAAACAAGCACAACCAATCAAGCAAGAACACACACAAAGAGAAAACACCCAAAAAATCACACAAGCACTCAGCAAGAAACAGTCACAAAAACAAACAGCAAAAAATCAGCAAGAAAACAAACGAACAGAAATATATCAAACAAACAGAAAAAATAAATTTGTGGCGCACAATCAGTTTGAGCAAGCAACCTAGTCTAAAAATAAAAGTTGAAATAAACATCTATCAGTATAAGTCCATATGGTAACAAAATACTCCGGACAGTCCAGTTTCAGCAGTTAGATAGATGTGGGAACTTAGCGGCAGCACCTGAAGCAGAAGCAAGCCTCTAGAAGAGCCAAAAAAATACAAGAGAGAGATGCGCCAAACTAAGTGCAGTATGTCGTTTTTAATCAGTAGTAAATTGGTACAATAAAGTAACTACTCACAAACATGGAGTAATATAGGCATTGGTGTGGCTATGAGGCCGGGGTCATCATAAGAGGTTCCTCCGGAAAAGGTTTCTTCGCCCCAGGCTTGTGAGCCGCAAGTGTGGTATAGTGGACACAGGAAACCAGGAAGAGCCGTCTGATGTGGCGTGCGTTCCACCGTGGAGCGCGGCGTATCGTCGTCGCCCCGGAAGTGACGCGAGGGACCCGGCCAGCCAATCGGATTACGCGTTTCACAGCGTCAGCTGTTTCGTCAGATCCATGGCGTCCGTATGGAACGGACGTGAGTTATACGAGCAGGATAAACGTGATTGGTTGAAAATGGCACACTAAACAAAAACAAACAAATTGACAACAAATAACAGCTACAGGCCATGGAGAGACATTACTATTAATAAAAAGATTCGATCGCAATTAACAAATAACAGAAAAGAGATGGCAATCCGGAGACATTTGAAAGGGAATAAATAAACAAATATATAAATCCTGACAGTACTGGAAATAGAAAAAATGTAAAATCTCCGTCTGTCATAACACTAAAAATTATTTAAAACTAGATATGTTGGAATATTTAAAAATATATTGAAAATACTATTAAAAATTTAAAAAATGTAAACTATTATGGCCATTCATAAAAACAACTGTGTATATATTACAAACATGTGTATATATTAAAAATGATATAATACACCAGGAATCAAATATACAAACACATATAAAATATATGTGCATATATATAAGGACTAATTATACACACAGAATTGTTTAGTTTAGAGCATGAGTGTGCATACATGCACACACATACCCACAACTATGTGTATATATAGAGAGAGAGAGAGACCTAGATACTATACAGAAATTAGAATAACAACTAATGCTAATAATAATAATAATAAAAACTAATAAACAGCCAGTGTTTGACAACACAGCAACACATGTATATATATATATATGTGTACATAAATATCTATCAAACGGTCATTACAAAAGGACAAGATAGGTCAGGACTAGGATTTTTGGATAACTAAATTAAATTATATTGTATTATATTATATTATATTATTGGTCTCAATTTCTTCATTCAATCCATGGGGTGACATCGTATTTAAAGAATAGATCCAGTAGGTTTCTTGTTTGCATAACCGTTGAAACCTTTCCACAGCAGTAGGAGTCTCCGGTATGGCTTCAATTACCCATACCTGCAATAGGGACGTATCCTGATGATGATGTGTAACAAAATGACGTGCTACACTATACTTTGGGTTGGCTGCTTGTACAGCCCGTCTGTGTTCGCCAAATCTTGTGCGAAGGGCTCTAATAGTTCGGCCAATGTATAACAGGCCACAGGGACAGGAAATGCAATAAATAACGTACGTAGTGGAGCAATTATAGAAAGCATTCAGATTATATGTCATTTTGTTGGCTACAAAGTTCTTTTTACCGTGAGGGACATTAACACAGGCTAGGCATTTTGATTTTTGCACTGGAACATACCCACCAATGGAATGAGGGTGAGTTGTTTAAGCATTTTTCCCTTAAAATTATTTGATGGTTTAATTTTGCTTGGAGCAATTTTGCTTTTAATATTTGGAGCCCTTCGGTAAGCAAATTTTGGTGACTTAGTTAAAGAAGAGGCAAGGTGAGGGTCCTGAATCAATATAGGCCAATGTTTTTCAAAAATCTTCTCCATTTTCTTATGTTTAATGTGGTATTGGGTAATAAACCGGGTAGTGGGGACTGAGTCACCCTTTTTGGACTGCGGAAGCTGATCTTGTACATATAAATCATGGGCTTCTTGAACAATGTTAGAAGGATAGCCTTTGTAATAATAACACCTTTGGGCTCAGTTTTACTTCCGTCCAGGATCCGGAGTCCTTAAGCTTTCTAGATTTGGAATTATTCCATAGTAATGGCACTATTAGTGCAAGAAATTTTACTAAACCAACAGCGGTCAATTCATACTTGCATTATTCCAGCTGTCACCATCCTAGGTGGATTAATAATGTCCCAAAGAGCCAATTCCATCGACTTCGACGAAATTGTACAAAAATTGATGACTACAAAGCCCAAGGTACTGATCTTAAAAATAAGTTCATTGCCAAAGGCTATCCTTCTAACATTGTTCAAGAAGCCCATGATTTATATGTACAAGATCAGCTTCCGCAGTCCAAAAAGGGTGACTCAGTCCCCACTACCCGGTTTATTACCCAATACCACATTAAACATAAGAAAATGGAGAAGATTTTTGAAAAACATTGGCCTATATTGATTCAGGACCCTCACCTTGCCTCTTCTTTAACTAAGTCACCAAAATTTGCTTACCGAAGGGCTCCAAATATTAAAAGCAAAATTGCTCCAAGCAAAATTAAACCATCAAATAATTTTAAGGGGAAAATGCTTAAACAACTCACCCTCATTCGATTGATGGGTATGTTCCAGTGCAAAAAAACAAAATGCCTAGCCTGTGTTAATGTCCCTCACGGTAAAAAGAACTTTGTAGCCAACAAAATGACATATAATCTGAATGCTTTCTATAATTGCTCCACTACGTACGTTATTTATTGCATTTCCTGTCCCTGTGGCCTGTTATACATTGGCCGAACTATTAGAGCCCTTCGCACAAGATTTGGCGAACACAGACGGGCTGTACAAGCAGCCAACCCAAAGTATAGTGTAGCACGTCATTTTGTTACACATCATCATCAGGATACGTCCCTATTGCAGGTATGGGTAATTGAAGCCATACCGGAGACTCCTACTGCTGTGGAAAGGTTTCAACGGTTATGCAAACAAGAAACCTACTGGATCTATTCTTTAAATACGATGTCACCCCATGGATTGAATGAAGAAATTGAGACCAATAATATAATATAATATAATACAATATAATTTAATTTAGTTATCCAAAAATCCTAGTCCTGACCTATCTTGTCCTTTTGTAATGACCGTTTGATAGATATTTATGTACACATATATATATATATATATACATGTGTTGCTGTGTTGTCAAACACTGGCTGTTTATTAGTTATTATTATTATTATTATTAGCATTAGTTGTTATTCTAATTTCTGTATAGTATCTAGGTCTCTCTCTCTCTATATATACACATAGTTGTGGGTATGTGTGTGCATGTATGCACACTCATGCTCTAAACTAAACAATTCTGTGTGTATAATTAGTCCTTATATATATGCACATATATTTTATATGTGTTTGTATATTTGATTCCTGGTGTATTATATCATTTTTAATATATACACATGTTTGTAATATATACACAGTTGTTTTTATGAATGGCCATAATAGTTTACATTTTTTAAATTTTTAATAGTATTTTCAATATATTTTTAAATATTCCAACATATCTAGTTTTAAATAATTTTTAGTGTTATGACAGACGGAGATTTTACATTTTTTCTATTTCCAGTACTGTCAGGATTTATATATTTGTTTATTTATTCCCTTTCAAATGTCTCCGGATTGCCATCTCTTTTCTGTTATTTGTTAATTGCGATCGAATCTTTTTATTAATAGTAATGTCTCTCCATGGCCTGTAGCTGTTATTTGTTGTCAATTTGTTTGTTTTTGTTTAGTGTGCCATTTCCAACCAATCACGTTTATCCTGCTCGTATAACTCACGTCCGTTCCATACGGACGCCATGGATCTGACGAAACAGCTGACGCTGTGAAACGCGTAATCCGATTGGCTGGCCGGGTCCCTTGCGTCACTTCCGGGGCGACGACGATACGCCGCGCTCCACGGTGGAACGCACGCCACATCAGACGGCTCTTCCTGGTTTCCTGTGTCCACTATACCACACTTGCGGCTCACAAGCCTGGGACGAAGAAACCTTTTCCGGAGGAACCTCTTATGATGACCCCGGCCTCATAGCCACACCAATGCCTATATTACTCCATGTTTGTGAGTAGTTACTTTATTGTACCAATTTACTACTGATTAAAAACGACATACTGCACTTAGTTTGGCGCATATCTCTCTCTTGTATTTTATCAAACAAACAGTCTCTCAAACACTTATCAAAAAACACTTTCAAAGATCTACTAACAAACACTTGATCACAAAGAACACTAATCTGACAACTACAAAACACAACGCAACGAACAGGACAAAAGCACTTGGTTAAATGGGAAGGGACAAAGGGATGTACTTTTGCAATGCAAGTGCGTTTGTGTGTGTCTATTTATGCTGTTTGCGTAGTTCACAAAGTTGCCCTAGTCCATTTCCAATTTCACTGATTGCGCCGCTCCCGAGTTGTGAGCTTGCGCACAGCGGAGCTGACCATGGTCTCCTTCAAGCGCGCATCCGCGAGCCGGCCAGCCCTTCATTTGCATGGGGTCACGGCTCATTTCAATGTAACACGCCCACGTCCTTCCCAATTTGTATTACTCCGCCTTACGCCTCTGAAATAACGTTACGCATGCGCAATTTTCTGCGCAAAAGCTACGAGAATAGGGTGATTACGCGGAAAAATTGCGCAAGTCTAACGTAAAGGCGGTGCGCTACGCCGGTCCAATAATGCGCAGATGTACGTGAATCTGTGCCATAGAGTCTACAAAATAGGGGGTAGTTTTATGGCATTTTTATTATTTATTACTAGTAATGGCAGTGATCAGCGATTTTTATCGTGATTGCGGCGGACAGCTTTTTTGGGATCAGTGACATTTATAGTGATCAGAGTAAAAAAAAAAAGAAAACTACTGAATACTGTATAAACGTCATTGGCAGGGAAGGGGTTAACACTGGGGGGGGGGCAATCAAGGGGTTAACTGTGTTCCCTAGGTGTGTTCTCACTGTGGGGGGATGGGACTGACTAGAGGAGACCGATCGGTGTTCATACATAGGAGCACGCAATCTGTCTCCTCTCCCCCGAGAGAGCGGGGATTTGTGTGTTTACAAGTCTCGCTTTGTCACGAGCGATCCCAGGTCCCCGGCAGTCATTGCACCCGCCTGGCACGTGCATCAGCTCCGGGGACAAGTTTCGTGCCTGCTAGAGCATCTTAAAGAGCCAAAGTAGAGCAAAAGGAAGGACAGTGGCACTTTAAATGAAGCAGTTCACAGGCGGGGAGTAAAAATGAAAATCAAATTTAATATGTATATAAAAAATAAATAATTGATATATTAATGTATGAAAGGTGGCATGTGTCAGTGCACACGATACAACCTACATGGACATATACATACATATAACAATAAATACAATTCATTGAACAAATAAAAAGATTATAATCATAAAATAAATACAGGTGTAAATTTAGCAGCACATGACAGCATGATGTGAAGGTGTAAATTGTAATGATTGTATATGAGTCTCGTCTTGTTAAGGCAGGTAACTGCATCCTTAATGCCCGACGCGTTTCTGTGCTTCTGTAAAAACACTTTCTCAGGGGCGGATGCTAGGAATATCTGAAATATTAAAGTATAATCGAGTCAAAGTGTTGACTAGGTGCACCTGAAAGGACAATCTGTCGATTTGGGTACTTACAATGTGTATCACATCAGGGTAAAGTATGGGGCCTATATATACACAATTCTTCCTCCCCTGACACGGCCTGATTGCTCCTTGTTTGAAGACGGTACACATCTTCTTGCTACACATGGATGATCTACTCAAGGTCACCTCACACATCGCTATCTCATTTTTCTTTTCCTCCTGCTTCTGACCCACTGGGTATGTCTGTATGTTCCCAGTGATCCTTTTCCTTTCTCCTCTTTTTTCACTCTTCAGCACACATGCACTCACCTTCCCATTCATCCTGATCACCCTCATTACTTGCATTTAGGACCATCATTATTCAACACACTGACATCACACTTTTTATACCATTTTTTTCCCACTTTCAGGCAGTCACAATTAATACACCTTGTGCTTCTCACCAATTGTGATACATTTTTCTAGCAATCATGGTTTTATGTCTTTTATTAGTTTAAATATGTCTTTAGTGCTGCCCATATGGTATATTTACCCACATGAATCTATGTAATGAAATTGTTTTAGATCTGACAGAGACTTATGCAATTTTGGTCTCTAACACTGTCATGTCTTTGTATATATTTTTACTCAGACCTGACAGAGACTCATGCTTTTTCTGGTCCACGCCACACAAGCACATAGATGTGTGTGTGGACTATACATGTAAATACTTTTATGAACATGGTTTCTAATACTGTCATGTCTCTGTATATATAGCTCTATGATGAATAAATATTTATTTCCAACATACCTTCACAATGTCAACAACCTCATTTAAAGTCCCACCTTTCCCCCATTATGTCCAATCTGCCGCAGTATAACTGTGGCGGCTGGTCGAGAAGGGGTAAACCACTTCAGCTTCCGAAGATTTTTATCCCCTTCACAACCAGGCCATTTTTTGCTACTCAGCACTGCGCTACGTTAACTGGTGATTGCGCAGTCATGCAACACTGTCCCAAAGAAAATTTATATAATGTTTTACACAAATAGAGCTTTCCTTTGGTGGTATTTTACCTCCATTGTTTTTTCATTTATATGAATACTAAATACATTTTGGCGAAAATGCATTCTGCCATATGTCTTTGGTTTAAAAAAATAAAATAAATCCCAATAAGTGTATATTATTTGGTTTGCATTAAACTGATAGATATACTGGATTATTGTATTTTATTTCTATACTAATAATGACAGTGATCAGCAACTTATAATAGCACTGCAATAGTGCAGTGGGCAATCTGACACTTAGTGGGAACTAACAGACATCTCGCCGTTCTTCAGCTCTGTGACACGGTCACGGGACACTAGCGGACATAGAGTTCGTGGATCCCGCGGTCAGAGTCACAGAGCTGGCGACAGGGTCACGGGTGCGCCACCGGCACACGGCGACAAATTAAAGGGGATGAACCTGTACGCCCATTTGCCTGTCCTTGCCATTCTGTCGACATATGTTGTGTGCCGGTCCCTAAGCGTTTGAGGAAAAGGGACATTCTTTTAAGGCCAGTGGGGTGTACATTTTGGACAGAGAGGGCAGCTGGTCTACAAGTATACAAGTGGCCATCTATATCAAATACTAAATAGGGTTTGTGAGCATTCATCACCTGTCATGTACATACAGTATATTCCTGTTTTAACATCTTAACACTGGCTATATCAATGACCATGTACAAAACAATTAGATGGTTAGACTTTATGGTTCCATTAGGATTAGATTATGCAGTTAGAACACAATAATTTTAAAAACTATCACACCTTCTGTCATGTTCTTGGAAAATCCACATCTGCCTTTACACATTTCATGGTGACCGAGTTACTAATGTAGCTAAAAGTGCTGGGATGTGTTCTTGACACCAATTAGAAAAAGCCCCTTGGAAAAGTAACAAAATGCCTTTAACATTACAGAAAGTTCACTTTAAAGCAGAGTTCCACCCAAAAGTGGAACTTCCGCTTAATCCGCTTTTGGGTGGGTGTGGCATGTAATTTTTTTTTTTTTTTTGGGGGGGGGGGGGGGGGGGACTTCAGGAGGAGTGGGACTTTCTGTCCCACTTCCTCCTTCTGCCAAGGGACTACCTAGGCAATACATCATATCGCCTACAGCGGGCCCTCCCTATAGGCGATCGCCTGGGACGCGCGACAGGTCCCAGGCGATCCCCTGACCAATCACAGTGAGCAGCGCCGCTTGCACATGTGCAGTGATTGCCCGGCCGTAAATGCCAAAAGCTGTCATGGCCGGGTGCCCACACTAAGGATGAAGACGCCAGGCGGAGAGGGAGGGGAGGAACGGTGCACCAGCCGACGCGTCGCTGGACTGTGGAGCAGGTGAGTGTCTGTATATTATAGCCAGCAGCTACACTTTCTGTAGCTGCTGACTTTTAATAAACATAAAAAAAAAAAAAAACTGGAACTCCCTTTTAATGTGGGTAACCTACACCAGCTATACCATGGCCTGGAAAAATTAAAACCTTTGCAAACATGTCCGCCTAAAAGAGTTTTGGATGTCTCCAACTACATGTGCTTTACTCCCCTAAAAAAAAAAAAAAAAAAAAAGCATATACAGAATTTTTGTGTGGATTGGCAATTTAACATACTGTACAAATACTTGGTAACTTCTCAAATAAAATGTGTTTTTGCAAATGACCAATTACACTTCTGTTAGTATGTACTCTCTATTCAAAACAAAAGTACCTTAGAATTAAAGTGATTGTAAAGGGTTCCTTTTTTTTTTTTTTTAACTACTTAAGCCCCGGACCATATTGCTGGTGAATGACCGGGCCACTTTTTGCGATTCGGCACTGCGTCGCTTTAACAATATGGCGTCCTTTTTTCCCACAAAAATAGCTTTCTTTTGGTGGTATTTGATCACCTCTGCGGTTTTTAGTTTTTGCGCTACAAACAAAAATAGAGCAACAATTTTGAAAATAAATGAATTTTTTTTACCGTAATAAATATCCCCCAAAAATATATATAAAAAAAAAAATCTATTTTTTTTCTCAGTTTAGGCCGATACGTATTCTTCTACATATTTTCTGTAAAAAAAAAAAGCGCAATAAGCGTTTATTAATTTTCTTTGAGCAAAAGTTATAGCGCAGAAGTTATAGCGTTTACAAAATAGGGGATAGTTATGACATTTTTCTAAAAATCTTTTTTTTTTACTAGTAATGGCGGCAATCAGCAATTTTTATCGTTACTGCGACATTATGGCAGCCACTTGACACATTATTGGGACCATTGGCATTTTTATAGCGATCAGTGCTATAAAAATGCATTGATTAGTATAAAAATGCCACTGGCAGGGAAGGGGTTGACACTAGGGGGCGGGGAAGGGGTTAAGTATGTTCCTTGGGTGTTCTAACTGAAGAGGGGGTGGACTGACTTGAGGAAATGACTGATCGCTGTTCATACATTGTATGAACAGACGGTCAGGCATTTTTCCCCCTGACAGGACCGGGAGCTGTGTGTTTATACACACAGCTCTCGGTTCTCGCTCTGTCACGAGCGATCGCGGATGCCCGTGGCATTTTTATAGCACTGATCGCTATAAAAATGCCAATGGTCCCAAAAATGTGTCAAAAGTGTCCGCCATAATGTCGCAGTACCGATAAAAAAACGCTGATCACTGCCATAACTAGTAAAAAAAAAAAAAAGATGACGTAGATCTACGTGATCTCGCCCAGCAGAGCCGACCTGCCTCCGTATAACTGTGGCGGCTGGTCGGCAAGCAGTTAAATAACAAACAAGTTATACTTGCCTCCACTGTGCAACCCTCCTGAGTGGGTTACCTTGCGGGCGCACTCCTGTGTCATACACTCGGCGTCCATCGACGCTGGGGGGCCAGTACTTGCCAGGTGAAAAAACACAAACCTTTACAACCCCTTTAAGCTGTCATTCACAGGTCTTAAAGCTGAACTCCAGGCAAACAGTTTACCTGCCAAAGGATTTATATTTCTGTTAATCTAGTCCTAAAACACAACCAGCTGGATAACAAAACTTATAGTGAAGGTATACAGTGATGTCCTTTCTCCACCCCAGGTTTTTGACTTGACACTGAAAGAAAAGCAGCAGACTAAAACCCCTTTCATCTGGACAGACCAATCGGATCCACCTATCAGTTTTTCAGGGGGACCTGATCAGACCATTCATTGCACTCTATGGAGTGGCGGATGTCAGACGTGTCTGTTGACACCCGCCAGCATCCAATCCTGTTCGCTAAAAACAGATCGGGGATCCATTCCCCTTCAATCTGACGGATTGGATCAGATGACAGTCGGAGGGAAATGGAGAGTCAAGGTCCATTTCCATTCAGATAGCAGGCCGTGTCTGCTCTGCATATGCGGACACAGACCTGTCGTCCGCTTGCTCAGCAAGTGGATCTGCTACCAGAGTCTGCCTGTCTGAAAGGGGCCTACAGAGGTCATCCCTCTGTTCTGTTCTCTTCTAACATCTGCATGTTTAACCACTCTACTACCGGCCGCGGTCAATTGGTGGCAGAACAATAGCTCTGTTGTTCTGAGAGGACGTTATATGACATCCTCATCTTGCAGCGTCACTAGGGGGCGCGGGCGCGCGCTCCCACTGCATTACTGGGAACCCGATGCACGTGCCCAGCGGCCGTGATGGCCGCCGGGCACCCATGATTGCCCAGTAAGTGAGCAGGATCGTGGATCTCTGTGTGTAAACACAGAGATCCACATCCTGTGAGGGAGAGGAGACTGATGGTGTGTCCCTTGTACATAGGGACACAGATCGGTCATCTCCCCCAGTCAGTCCCTTTCCCCCACAGTTAAAATCACTAGTAGGGAACACATTTAACCCCTTCCTCACCCCCTAGTGTTAACTGTATAAATGTGACTGGAAGGGAAGGGGTTATCAGTGCAGTGCATATTTATAGCACTGATCGCCATATTAATAAAAATTGGTCCCAAAAATGTGTCAAAAGTGTCCGATGTGTCTGCCATAATGTCGCGGTCCCAATAAAAATCGCAGATCGCTGCCATTACTAGTAAAGAAAAAAAAACTCATAATTATGTCCCCCATTTTGTAGGCGCTATAAACTTTTGCGCAAACCAGTCACTACACGCTTATAGCTATTTTTTTTTCTTACCAAAAATATGTAGAAGAATATGTATCGGCCTAAACTGAGAAACAAAAGTTTAAAAAAAAAAATTGGGATATTTATTATAGCAACATTTTTTTTAAATAGTTTTTTTTTTTCAAAATTGTCGCTATTTTTTTTGTTTATAGCACAAAAAATAAAAAACACAGAGGTGATCAAATACCACCAAAAGAAAGCTCTATTTGTGGGGGGAAAAAAGGCCATCAATTTTGTTTGGGAGCCACGTCGTACGACCGCACAATTGTCAGTTAAAGCGACGCAGTGCCGGAAGCTGAAATTTCGTCTGAGCAGGAAGGGGGTATATGTGCCCAGTAAGCAAGTGGTTAATGTCAATATATTTGCATACAGGACACCTGACTGTCTCCCAGTCCTGCCCCTCCCACTCTGTGCTGTGGTGGTATTGAGGCTGAAGAAAAATCAAATGTTGGTCCGTACATTTAATTACAATTAAGACAAAGCTGTAATTATTTGTGTCTTGATATCTGCTTAGCCTCCATCTTTAATGTTTTGGGTGTCAAACTTTTTTTTTTTTAATTGAGCTGTATACAGGGGAGGGCTGGTAGCCTTAGGCCTGGGGGCAAGTCCAGTCAAGTGGTCCATAGAGCGTGGAAAAGTGATGGATCAAGGAAAACAGTCCAAGATTTTTCATTAACACAAGAGTCCGCACAGAGCCTCCCTTTACATCAGAGTCCGCACAGAGGCCCTCCTTACATCAGAGTCCGCACAGAGGCCCTCCTTACATCTGAGTCCGCACAGAGGCCCTCCTTACATCTGAGTCCGCACAGAGGCCCTCCTTACATCTGAGTCCGCACAGAGGCCCTCCTTACATCTGAGTCCGCACAGAGGCCCTCCTTACATCAGAGTCCACACAGAGGCCCCCTTACATCAGAGCTCGCACAGAGCCTCCCCTTACATCAGAGTCCGCACAGACCCCATATACATCAGATCTGATGTAAGGGGTGTTCTGGGAAGCTTGATTTAAGGGTGCATGCTGTGGACTATTATGTAAATAGGGTCTCTGCTCACCAGGGCCTGCTCCCCTCCCCTTTAACAAAGTCCACAGAGCACCCCTTTTTATACACTGGGAGGCAGGAGAGACTAGAGAGGGTGAGCTTACCAGGATGGAGGCTGCGGTGCAGGCAGGCTGTCTGATGCAGGCGGCCGTGACCTGTTCCAACAGAGCTCCAGCAGGCATATTCCTGCTTTGCAAAAACAGCATTTGGTAATGGCGGCCGGTGGCTGTGCATAGTGTCACCAGCCCGGGGGGAAATTTACACACTGCCCCCCCTGCCAGCCCTCCCCTGCCTGTATAGCATGCCCCAAATGAATGCACTTCAGAAGATTACAGTGAAATGAGCATATAAAAAAAAGTAAAAATAAAAAAAAAGATGTTTTATCTATAAAGTATTTATTTTCTTTTAAGTTAAACAGGCCCTGTACAGCAGACACCATTGTAGTATTGTAACCAAATTAAAATAAAACAAACAGTTACCAAACTATACCTTTCAATAAAAAAAAAATGTTATTACATCAGCATTATTTCCATAACAATGAAAATGCAATTCTGACCCCCTTGCGCTGCCTACTCACAGCAGAGAGGGTCTTTTAGGAAAAACTGTTCCTCTTCTCTTTCTTCATTAGGCTGGGGATAAAATGCTTAAATATAATTTACAGCAAATGACTTTGGCACACCATGTCATGTAAACATACCTAAATATCAAAAGCAAATTTCTTCCTTTTGCAAGGTACTGTATGTCACAATGAGAATGCAGCATTAAAAAGGACTGAAAAGTTAAAAGCATGGTAACTACATTTACAACAACTTTTTTTTTGTAAACCATTAATATGCAAAACAACTTGCCAGTACAGAATACAGTAAAAAATAAAAGCAATTTCTGTAAAATTACTATTTTTTTTCAATCATGAAAAAGAGGCAATAGATCTCACACGCAGCGTATGGAGCTTTTCTATTTTTACAGCTGCCAGTGGCTTATGAAAACACACCCTATAAATAAAACTGCTAGCTTCAGCAGAATGGAAATTGTATTCATTAAAAAAAATACTGTCCTACTACTCTAGAGTCAGGTTAGTGGTTAAGTGTAGCAAGATGGAGATTTGCTTTACACACCATTATAACACTAATCACACTGAATAGAATATAAAAAGGTGGTGCACAATCCTGCAAGCATTGTTACAGTATCCATGTAGTATATGAGGGGAAACTGCTTGTAAATGTAAACTGCAGCCAGGTCATGGACATTCATACATTTATATATACATATACATTAGTGTTTACATAGCTGGAAGGGGGAGCTGGATTACAGGAGGACCTCAGTGCTTCTGCTGTGAACTTTTTAAGATTAATTATTCCACATTGCCTGTAGCTAGAGAGGTCAGTAAGGCTCGTTTCAAAGTTACTATACTAATCGTTAAAAATAAACTTTCCAAAAAATCTTTTTCAGCTGGTTGAACGAAGAAAAATTAAGCAATTTCTCCCATTTACATATTTAAGTTGGAGGGGAGGGGGGGGGCAGTCCCTACCGGGGAGCCTTCCTGCTGAACCAGTTTAACTTCAATCTATGGCTAGCTAAGGGAGCCGTGGGAAAATCTGAAGGTGAATCAACCACAGAGAACCATCAGCAGCTATTTATGTAGATTGCTCATGGTTCTCTGTGGTTGATTCACCTTCAGATTTTTCCGTGGGACATCTCTGTGTCCCACATCCCCATCCCATACATTGGTTTTCATTGTCTATCAGGAGGATGCCGTCCCTTGCTGACGAATCCATCCATCAGCACCTGCGCTATTACACCCTGTCTGGATTCAGGTATTTTACCCTTTTTTTGCATAGCTAAGCGAGTCTTTTGCAGAGACACTTTCACTTTGCCCTGCATGGACAAGGTGTCCGTCAATGTCCATGGCCTGTCCACAGTTAAACTCTAATGCCGCATACACAAGATTGGAAATTCCGTCAAGAAAACCGTGTATTTTTTTGACGGAATGTTGGCTCAAACTTGTGTTGCATATACACGGCCACACAAAATTCCGACCACCAAGAACGCGATGACGTACAACACCACGACGAGCTGAGAAAAATGAAGTTCAATGCTTCTGAGCATGCGTCTACTTGATTCCGAGCATGCGTGTTTTTTTGAGCGTCGGAATTGTATACAGACGATCGGAATTTCCGACAAGAACTTTTGTCGGGAAAATTAAGAACCAGCTTTCAAATTTTTGCTGTCGGAAATTCCGACAGAAAAAGTCACATGGAGCCTACACACGGTCGGAATTTCCGACCCAACGCTCACATCGAACTTTTCTTTTCGGAAATCCCAACCACGTGTACGTGGCATAAGGTTTTACGCCATTGTCGGCAATAGAACTGTTAAAATCGATGAGACTCCAGCTTTGCAGTGCTACAACGATTTGAACAAAAAAAGGGTACCTGCACTATTTTTTGCAATTTTTAGGTGCATGAAGTCGTACAGATGTCAGTCAAGTCACCCCTGAAGTCACACTGACCTGCAGCTTTAAAATTGTGTGACTTCAAGTGTAGTCACATAATTTCAAAGTTGGATTCAGTGTGAATGGGGAGGCTGACAGTAGAAAGGTGGTGATAAAAAAACAAAACAGTTTTAATCATTCCCGACCTTATAGAAGTGATGTTACCATTTCACTACTCGAATGATGGAAACCCATTGTTTTTTGGTGTCAAGTGGTCTATGGAATAGAAGGTGAAGAAAATTCTACTCAATTGGAGCACAGGTAGCATTAAAAATCTGGCAAAGTAAGTTTTATCTGGAATATTGCATTACCAACAAATACTATACATTGCAATGGGCAAAAATAACCTTACAATTTTTTCTATAAAGGCAATTAATGGGGTGCACAAACTGGACAGATTTCAGAGTAAGCTTTTGAGAATATACATTTAACCACACATAACTTGTATGTGTGCTGCCTCTTCACAGTTTTCAGCAATTCGATAACAATGACTGAAATTTGATATAATTGAAGACAAGACAGACAAAAAAATATGTATTCCACAAAGCTAAAGTTATTGTCTATTTGACCACTTTAGTGTGCAACAGTTGTGAAGGTACCCATATGCAAGTCACTTGGCAGTAAACAAAGGTTACTTTTAGGCCTATGTTGCCGATTAACGGTGTGTTTATAGGTAGCCCCTGACATTCCTGCCAAATCGCTGCCATTCAGCCTGGATGGAAAAAACAATTGTATAATAGCACACAACTGGCTATCGTGCTACATTTTGTTAACAAATTCCCTGGCAGTTCAGAAGGTGGTCGAACAATGACAATATACTGATGTGACAACGTGTGCCTACTGGCAAATTGACTGCCCAAAATCAAGCTCGTCATCTTGGCTTAATTGGCCGATGCAATTATATATAGAGAATTGACTGCGCCACAGATTTTTTTTTTAGAAATCTGCCAAACAGTAAAACAGCATTCTATAGCTTTTACTTGTCTACCTCTTAGGTACTGTATTTGTAAAAACAAAGTAGAGAAACGGGTGCATTTATGGTACATTTTTAACAGGTGACTGATACCTTCCCCCCTGGTTGGTTTAAACTGACCTGAATAAATTAATTATACCACAAACATTGCTCAATAAACTCTATGATAAAATAACAGAGCATGAATAACCAAAACAATCATGGTGGTGTACAAATGGATGTGGAACTTCTTTCAGTAGTCTGGTGTGATTAGGCTTCAGCTTCCACATATCCTGCAAACACATTCCAAAAGTACAGAACTGAAAGTACAGTGCCCAAATTTATTTTTATTTTCAAAAGACTAGTAAATTTAAAGTACTAAAAAAGAGCTACTATTTCTGTGCAATAACTATAGGCTCCCTTATGGGTACAAAATTTTGATTTTGACGTAAACCGATCTGTAGCCTTCCCAAGTTGCATTTATATTTCTTATGCTCAATGATGCTGTGAAATTGATTTACCTGTGAATTTTAAAAAGCTTTTAAAATTACATGCAGGTTACCCAATTGGCCACTATGTGTAAAAGTCACTGTAAGCTTATTTTTCTAAATCTTTACCACATACCATTGTATGTATATATTACCATGCCTGACAGCTTTGAAAGTGTCAACACTTCAGAAACTGAAGTCACTAAAAAGTTAATTATTCACATGGCTATGATATTATCAGTAAAAATATTTCCAAGCCAGTTGCATTACATGACATTCATTAGGATTGCTACAGTTTAAATTTAAAGTGGTTGTAAAGGTTGAAGTTTCCCCCACCCTGTCCGTTCACAATCCAGGAATATGCACAAGAGCAATTGGTCTACCTGGTCTCTGCCTCCTCATTGATTCACCGACTGCTGCTGCCAATCAGAGCAATTGAGGTGGGAGTACTGTAGGGCTGGGCCTAGCCCCACTCTGTGTGTCTTATGGATACACAGAACGGGGCTTGGGAGCGAGCACGCACAAGTACCCCCATAGCAATCGGTGAAGGAGCCAGAAACTCCACCAGGGGACCTCAGAAAAGGAGGATTGGGGCAGCTCTGTGCATAACCATTGCAACAGGACAAGTAAATATGTTATATGTTAAATAAATAAATGTTTGTTATTTTTGAAAACCTTTACGATCACTAACATTTTTTGCACATGCTTTCCTGCTGATGTAAACTATGTGCATATAAATGGCGTTAGACGTCTATGTAAATCAAGCTGTAAAGTTTTTGTAAACTCAAATATGCACATGCTTTAATGTAGGAGAGGTTTATGGTATCATTAAAATAATAGTCAATATATTGCCCTTTATGAATGCTAGTAAATACTTTATTTTAAATGTTTGTTGGTTGGTGTGTAAGTTCTTTAGTAACCAATAAGAAATGTGTGTGCGGAGCACAATTTAAGCTTGTGATGTGTCATGCACATGTCACTGCATTATGCAGTGTTACTTGCCTGCTCCACACACGACCACAATTCCTTGATGGTCATGAGACGGATTGTAAAAAAAAAAAAAATTATATATACATTTAAAAAAAATCCAGAGTAAGCAAGTGACAAATAACCCATTAAAGGAGTGCTCACTTTAAAATTCCTGGAAATTGTATATATATATATTTTAAATACCCTCAGACTCCCCCGACACTCCTGTCTTGAATCACAGCTCAGTGAACGTGACCAACAGCAGAGTCCTTCCTATTTACATCCCTGCCTACACGACCTTGAGCTTCAATAAAACCAAGCATTGCTTCCATGTTTTTTTTTTTTTTTTTATTGAACGTTTTGCCAAATGACCACATATGAACTCTGCAGGGTACACGTGCAAATAAAAATTGGAATAAATTAATAAAAAAAATAAATAAGAAGGAAAACATGGATGCAAGGCTTGATTTTATTGAAATACATTGAGTGGCATTTTATTGAAGTTCATGGTTACGATGGTCACTTGGGCAAAAACGACAGGTGAAAAGAGGTGCTTTGCTGTCAATCACGGTCATTGAGCCACCTCGCATGACGTGTAGGAGGGTCACATGTATAGCTGGGGGAAAAAAAAAAAAAAAAGGACATTGAAGGCTTTCTCACAATGAATTTGGTGTATGTAGGGGTAGATTAGATACAGATTTCTGCATTGCCACTGCAATAATGTGGCCACTCCAAGTAAGGGACTCTAATGTACTGGCAGGTAATACAACCCAAACTAGATTTTTAATAGTAAGCAACAGCACACATAGGGGTTGATTTACTACAACTGAAGAGTGCAAAATCTTTTGCAGCTCTGCATAAAAACCAATCAGCTTCCAGGTTTTATGCTGGCCATACACGGGTCGAATTTCGAAAGAATTTTCTTTCGAAAATCTTATCTAAGAATTTTTATTCGTATTTCGCACCATTAGTGGGCTGCAGGAACAGCAGATTTTCATGCGGCCACCGAATTTTAATAATCCAACTATTTTCTAATCAATGATGGGAGAATTGTGCGAGAACTTTAATCGAAAAAGAAATGCGCATGTGCAAGAAAAGAAAATTCCTGGAAAGAAACGAAGATTCGCGGAAAGAAAAGAAGGTTCCCAGACACCAAAATTTTCTGTAGGACCATAAAGTGAAATTGAAGGTTTGGTCCATCAAATGTCGAAATCAATGGTGGCACCATCGGATCACAAACTGCACAAAATTGTCTGATTTTCAAAAGAAAGTTCTTTCGAAATCCGACCCATGTATGGCCAGCATTATTATCCAAGTTTAATTGAACAAGGTGAATTCAGAAGCAAATTGGCTACCATCCACAGCTGCACCAAATTATGAGTGCTCCAGTTTTAAAAAATACTCCCCCTTAGTGACAAATTATTTACGGAGTTTATGATTAGGAGCCGGTTCACACTGGTGCGACTCGTCAGGCGACTCAGCCGCCTGACAAGAGGCGTCCCATTCTATTCAATAGAACCTTTCCAATAGGAGCGATGCTCCGACTTAGAAAAAGGTTCTTGTACGACTTTGGGGGCGACTCGGGGTGACTTCCTTTGACTTCCATACAGAAGTAATTTTGCAAGTCGCCTCTGAAGTTGTCTTCAGGTAACCTTGCCGAGTCACCACCAAAGTCGTGCCGCCCCAGTGTGAACCGGGTCTTAGTTTAATGTTTTGGGTTCACTGACACTTTAAGTTTACAAGTCTTTTAAAAGAGCACAGTTTTTGAACTTTCCGTTTGAGATTGTTAAACCTCTTTAATTTAGAACACTATACAGGTGTACAGTTAAAACAAGTGTTAACTTTCATTTTTAAAAAGATTGCTCCTTGAAGAGAAATTAACAAACAAAATAATAATTTTAGCAATGCCAAGCAATAGGAAAGTGTTTTCTGGTGATTGGAATTTCGAAATTTGTTTAGGAGTTTACCGATTCAGAAAGTTGGTTTAAAAGAAAACACTATCACTGTATTCTGATCATTAAAAAAAAAAATATATAAAATAATTTTGACACAATCGAAATGCACACATATTCACTCAAAGTTCAAGTGAGAAAATACAAAACTTCTGGCAGCGACTAGACTGAGCAAATATGATCTTCTACTGTATCAGTAATTTAATGAGGACTAGCAAATTTAAAAACTCTTTATACAACACAAAAATGGTTCTACTGTCCTGATTTCTCAGGTGTCACCTCCAACCAAGGAAGTAATGCATTTATTCAGTCTTCTGAGAAGCTGCAAACATACTTTGCAATATGTTCAGATCAAGGGATCTGGACCACTTTTCCCAATAAAGAAAATGTTTTTAGATAGATATATATATAAAAAAAACTATGTCCACAGAAATGCCAGATATGATTTACCACTTCTTTTCAAGCGTGTATCTATACCTCCCCTCTTGCAGTAACATAGTTTATTTTGTTGATTTTCCTCAAGGGCCCATGTACAGTGATACAATACTGTTAACCAATCACAACAAAGAGCAGAAGAAGGCCCTGGTCTTGCAGTTCTTCTCCCAGCCTACATCCCACATTCCAATGTCAAGATGGAATACTGAGGTATATAAATTCCGCAGAACGTTCACAAATACATCTGCAATGCGTTCGGAATCAATGTCCATGAAATGATGCTTATTTTCCCCAACTTTTCCTAGCTGTTGAGACTTCCTACTGTTGCAGGTTAAGCGAAAATTTCCACTGCTGCGATAAAGAAGGACTGCATGCTTCTACTGTTAGACCACCGTTTTTGGCATTTCGACTGTCTAGACAAAAGTTGCTTCCGACATGCCTCAGCTTGGAGTTGTTTTCAATTTGTTCCCATTTCTAAATTAAAAGGAAAGTGGGGAAAAAATAAATTAAAGGTTAGAGAAAACAAATGTAGATAACTGATCAACCTACTTAAAAAGTCATGATAAAGGGACAATATCTGTGTAAAGTCCACCCCCAGACCCAATGATCACCTTTTTTTAGTAATCCAATGCCACTCTTTCTTGTGTCAAAGCTAACACAAAATGCTTTATGCTGCCAGGTATGGCGGAACATGTGACCTTCAATAATTTACAGGCAGCCAATTACTGGGATCGAGTATTGCCTCATGAGGTAGATGGCGAGGTCACCACTCTCTTACGCCAGCCAATTTGATAGGTAATCGCCAGAGAAGTATGAGTGGGTCAGGGGGCTCATTACACAGACAGGGTCACTTTGCACTAAATGAGAAATAGGCTTCTTTACCTGCCAGAAATGCAAGGGAAGTCTCAGACCCTTTTCCGAAAACGCAGTTGCAGGGGACTGCGTGGTACTGCAGCACCATGTGGCTTCCCGCATCCGAAAACACACTGGATTCAGATACATTTGGGGGGTGCCATTAAAATCAGAGGTCCGCCCACTGCTGCTACAATTAAAAGCCAGAAGCTGCACATACTGCAGCTGCTGACTTTTAATAACCGGACACTTACCTGTCCTGGAGTCCAGCAATGTCGGCACTGCTGCTGATGTTTCCATCAGCTGTCAGGTGCATGCCGCCTCTATTACGAGTAAGGAACCCGGCAGTGAAGCCTACGGCTTCATGGCGGGAACACTACTGCGTATGCGCGAGGCCCTGCTCCTCTCTCTTCTACTGGACCGGTGCCAAAGACTGTGAGCAGGCAGGTCTTGGTTTAAAGTGGAGTCGCCGGTGAAATACCACTATACTTATTGTTTTTTCCACTTACCTGGTGAGGCTGGGGGGGGGGGGGGTGCGAGCCCCAAGGGGCTCTCGCTTCTGACTCCAAAGACACTGAAGAAGATCATGTGGTCACGTGCTCCGCCATAGCATTTAATTGAAGAAACATTGCATGTCCCTTTTGCAGTAAAAAAACTTGCCCGCTTGCTGTTTTTTTTTTTTTTTTTTTTACAGCAAAACGTTAGTTCCTCATTAAGGTTAAATTACAGGCACCTTTTGAATGGGACATTGCAACATGATTTCTTAAGCTGGCCATACAACATGCCTGTACAATTAACTTTAAATGTACCAAAGCGATGTAATAAGACAAACCTAAACAATTCAGATTTGTATCTAGTCAGATAGTACTACAGGAGTTAAGAGAATCTCCTTTAGATGTACACATCTCAGGCACAGTGTTTGGATTTTTTTCCCATGTATTTGGGCCAGGCAAGGTCTGCAATCCCTTCTGGCACAGATGAGTACATAGCTAATCTCGCTTGCGGCAGCAGGGATCTTATCACATCTTGCCAGCTTTAGGCTTACTGCCGTAAAGATTTCACTGTATAATGACGGGTTAGATCATGCGATTATGGCAAAGGTTGATTCTATTACTAAGCAATGATTTTTAGAATGAGCAATATTATATTCCCATAACAGAAGCAGGGAAGGATCTGCCAACATACAGTATCTTACAAAAGTAAGTACACCTGTCAGATTTTTGTAAATATTTTATATCTTTTCATGTGACAACATTGAAGAAATTAAACTTTCCTACAATGTAAAGTAGTGAGTGTACAGCTTGTATAACAGTGTAAATTTGCTGTCCCCTGAAAATAACTTGACACATGCCATTATTGTCTAAAACGCTGGCAACAAAAGTGAGTACACCTGGCATTAGTTGAAGCCGCAATGTCTAACTGGCACAACTTGAAGAATATGTGAACAGAAGATCATGTGGTAGCCTTACAAATCTTGGAACCAGTTTGATGTAAAAAAAAAAAAAAACAGAAAAGCTCACATATCTAATAGAATGCACTTCAACAGGAAAAAGTAGAACCTTAAACCTAAGTTTGAAAGATGGTCTGCCTTAACCACCTAGACATAGTGGAACAAGAAGCCAGTGCCCCTTTATTTATCTCGGCACACAGGCACCATTCCTTGAAAGACTGCAATAAGGCAGGCATTTTTTTATTTATTTTTTGCCGATGAGCCATTGCTTGTCAGTTTTGAAATGAAAAGCCTGTCTGCTCATATGTTTTTATTTTAGACTGTAATTTCACTTTAAGGGGGATGGATGTATACACTGGGAACATTTCATAATGATCGTTAAATATGAATCCCAATTAGAATTTTTTTAATAAAAAAGTATGGTATTAAAGACATATAAAGATGATATATTCTGCTGAACTGATTTTATGCGTATTTAGGTGAATGAATGGTTAATGGCTAAAAAGGGGATTCATCTTTTAAGTAGTTAAAAGGGAGGTTATTCCACTCAGCCCTCCACCCATGATGAAGGCGGTAAACCATCAAAATGCTTTGGATGTGATCAAGTGCTATGTATACCAATTGAAAAGCCAGTAACTATTGGTAACTTTGAGAGACGCCAGGCTCTTGCGGTGCACTTGGGGACAGTGGCTGTGATATGCGCAATAATTTTAGTGGCTTGTGAGTATCGTTAATCTTTAACAAACCCTTGGTACAACATACCATGCACAAAGATTATTCTTGTTTTCAAGTCATCTAATGGACAATCTGTGGATTGGATCAGTGAGATTTGTTGAAACTCAAGAAGAGCTGTGCAAGAGGGGTGCTGAATGGCATTCCACAGCATGAGGTATGCAGCTCAGACAAGGAGAGCTCAGACAGTGAGGCTTGGATGGTGGAAGAGCCAGAGAGCGTAGAAGCTGGACAGTGTGCAGTGTGGAGTAAATCTACTCAGACTACTCTGGTTACAGGTGGGACAGGAGTTCCTGAGCACACAGTACTCTAGAGATTTCTTAGGGCTCTTTCACACGTCCGTTCAGTTTTCCCCTTCAGTTGATCAGTTTTTCATCCGTTTTTCGTCCGTTCCGTTTTTTTTGATGGAAGAAAAATAGGGTTTTCTTCCGTCCAAAAAAACGGAGCTTACCGCAGACGGATGTTAACGGACGCTCATCCGCTAACGGATCCGCTCCCATAGGGAAGCATTGAGGTCCCTTAACGGACGTCCAAAAAAAACGGACGAACTGAACGGACGTGTGAAAGGGCCCTTAGTGTGCGTCTATCCAGTGCATACAGGAAGATCTGCAGGGTGTATTAGTCCCTCTTCCCCTGTGAATTAGAAGAGTTTTTTAGCATAGGGATGTTTTGCGCAAATAAATGGTGAAAGATAGTACTGTGGAGTACTGTATATTATCAACATAGGAGACATAGATCATGAGATTCTGTTTGGACCTGAAGTGTGTATGGACTTTCGGACCTGTGGAAATGATTCTAAAACATTTCTATTTACAGTGCAAACAAAATTTGCAACATTTGCTCAGAAAGCATATTGAATAATTTTGCAACATTGTTCCAGGCAGCCGCCTGAGTGGGATGTTATTCTTTGGATTTGTTATTGCTATATACATCAGTGTTTAAGACTATAGTATAGGAGCCAGCCCCTCGGCAATAACCTGAGGTGCAGACTACAGTCCAAAAAGCAGGGCCATCTACTGATAGTATAGGCAAAATGGGGGAACTGCAGAAGAGCTGGAATAATTGGGACACGTAATTACGCATCTTTGAGGACCACAGAAGCCAGAAAGTCTCCCTGATGAAGGAAGGTGATGACCGATTTGGTAGATTCCATGCAGAATTTTGAGATGTGAATAAAGACATGCAAAAGTTTGAGTTCCAGAATGGGTGAATATCCTCTTTAAGCTTGGAAACAGAACAGGTTGGAGTAAAACCCCTGGAACCATTCTGCCACAGGAACTAGGAAAATAACACATTAAAGGAGTTGTAAAAGAAAACATTTTTTCACCTTAATGCAATCTATGCATTAAGGTGAAAAAACATCTGATGATGCCGCCCTCCCCAGTCCCCATTTTACTTACCTGACCCCTCGAAAGTCCCACGCTCGGTCCCAAGATCTTCTTTGCCGCTCAGCCTGGCCGCTGATTGGCTAGAATGGATGGATTGAGAGCAGCGCAGCCATTGGCTGACGCTGCTGTCAATCACATCCAGTGACGCGGCGTGCCAAGGGGCAGGCCCGAGTGATACAGTGAGCGGCTATGGCCGCTCGCTATATCACGGGAGCGCACCCACAAGGACTCATCACCATGCAAGCTCTCTCACATGAATGTGATGAGATTTGCGGGGAGGACCAGAGCCAGCTGCCAAGGGACCCCAGAAGACGTGGATTGGGGCCACTCTGTGCAAAACGAACTGCACAGTGGAGGCAAGTATAACATGTTTGTTATTTTAAAGAAACATTTTTTTTTTCATTTAGTGACCCTTCGAACTAAAATAACCGAGAGGTTTCAATAGTGATCTGCTAGTCTGGGCAGTGACACAGAAGGACATAAAACCAAGGAGGGATCAGGGAGCAAAACTCAATTTTAAAGTCCTGGGAGACTATGTCCCACACTCAAATGTCAGAGACGCAAGCTAACCAAGTGTCTGCACAGGTTAACAAGTGTCTTCTGCAATCTGGCAAATGGAGGTGTACCAGCATGTACAGGAAAGCATGTCTGAGGATTTTACAGACTGAGTTTGTCAAGGTGGGTCACGATGTGGGGGTTGAGAAGGTGGAGAAAAAAGATTTTTTTTACAGATAAGGGGGAAAGGACTTTTGCATTCTGTTCTTTGGACTTCCTATGCTTAGGAAGAAAGGTGCTCCTGCCACTAGCAGCATCTTGAAAAATGTCAAAAACTGGTCTGAAGAGATGCTGTCCCTTGTAGGCCATGTAGATCAAATTCTTTTTATACAAGGGTTCCACAGTCCAGTACATTAGCCAAGGTACACTTGGCACATGAATGGATAGATGCGACAATTGAGTCAGGAGGTTTATAGCCAACCATCACAGCTAAAATATAATGCTGCAGCCATCTGCTACTTGTGCACTGTAAGCAAAGAATCAAGCAGCAATTGAATCATTTTAAGGGATTCGGAGCAGTCTGACATGGTTTGACAATTAAGGTCACAACCAAGGAATTAAATGAACAGCGACAACGGAGCTCTAGAATGAGACAGCCGTGTCCTATTCCTAAATGGTAAGCCCCCCATTCAAGGTGGGACACTGCTGAACTCACAGTGAGGATGCACCACTTTTGCATAAAACCTGTACTAAACAGATAAAAGGCTAATAAATATTTAAAGGAGAGAAGAACAACTTGTCAGGGTGACTCCAATACCCATAGATAAATAATTGGAAAAGTGAGTGCAAAGGGAAAGCCTTTAAAGAGCCTTAAATGATCCAAGACTGGAGACAGCACCGATACAAGCCACTGGCTGTATCATCTAGTTTCAGAGAGGCGCAAACTACATCAACATGAGTTGAAACAGTCTACTGCTAGACTACAACTCCTCAAGGAGCTGGTCACTCAGACCATGAATCCAGGCTGTCTTGAAACCCCCAATTCAGATACCCAAGAATTTTGCAATGAATTATCGGATTTCTTCATCAATAAAATTGAGAGAATCCGGGAAAGCATTCGGCAAAACAATACCCCCCTCAATCATCCACACAACACCCATAGAAATTTTCTACAAACAACAAAGTTCACTCTGGAACCCATCTCCATCGATGCCACTAAAAATATCATCGGTACTTTGCGAAAAAGCACAGCGCCTAATGATATTATCCCCACTAAACTGCTGAAGGATTGTGCCGACATCCTGGCACCACCTATCACGCAGCTAATAAACCAGTCATTTAAGGAAGGCATAGTGCCCTCCCTGCTGAAAGAGGGCACAATCCAGCCCATCTTGAAGAAACCTACCCTGGACCCCAAGGACCCAACTCACTGCCATCCCATAACAGGCCTAAACGTTCTCTCCAACGTAATGGAGAAAGTAGTGGTACAACAGCTGCAACAGCATCTAGATACCCATAATCTACTTGATCCATTTCAATCGGGTTTCTGTCCCGGACACGGGACGGAAACAGCATTGCTCAAAATATGGGACGACGCTCTTGAGGCCGCAGACGAAGGAGAATCTTGTCTCCTGGTTCTGTTGGACCTAAGCGCAGCCTTCGACACGGTAGACCACAAACTGTTATTGACTCGGCTGGCTGAGGTAGCCAGAGTCACAGAAGGTGATTTACCATTGTTCTCCTCCTTTTTGGAAAACCGATCACAAACAGTGAAATTGGGACCTTTCACTTCTGAAAAATGCACGGTATCACGTGGAGTCCCTCAAGGATCCCCCCTGTCACCGGTGCTCTTCAACATCTATCTTCGCCCTCTCTTTGAAATCATCAGTAGCCAACAACTACTCTATCACTCATATGCAGATGACACGCAACTGTATTTTCGCATCTGAAACAAAAAGGAACATCATCTCAGTTTAGAGAAATGTCTCTCTTTGATAGAAAACTGGATGACTAGGAGTTCTCTTAAACTCAACAGTTCCAAAACAGAACTTCTGTTTCACGCCAGTCGTAAGAATCAACTGGCAACAACCTGGACACCTCCGCCCATTCTGGGCCAAATCATCACCCCTAGCTCCAAAGTCAAAAGTCTCGGGGTCAGCTTCGACACCTACATGACAATGGACGCACAAATAGGGTCAGTAGTCAGCGGATCTCACCATCTGCTGCGCCTACTACGCAGACTTATTCCATTTATTCCCAAAGAAAATGTAGCAGTCGTGGTGGGAACAATTGTGAACTCCAGACTGGACTATGCAAATGCCTTTTACCTCGGACTCCCAAAGTACCAAATCGCTCATCTGCAAGTCGGTCAGAATATGGCTGCCAGAGGGAGCTGTGGTGGCTCAACGTGATGGGAACTGCGCTGACAAGCCATTCACCTCTGCAGCCAAGGGTTCGGATCCCGGGCTCGGCTACATGTGAATTGAGTTTGGTGGTCTCAGCCCGCCTCCCGGTGGGTGTGCTATGCAAGGTACGCCTGTGCTTAGTACGCCCACCCCCCCCCCCCACAAAAACCACCACACTTGCACGCACACGAAATTGGTTTAAAACACATGCACTTTGGCCATGCGGTCTCCTAAAATAAAGAGAGGCGAAGGACCTACGGGGCTGGCTGGGTGGGCTAGGCCCCCTCACTCCCTCATAGGGGGAGTCCCTCTGCCCCATTGGGGTCCCGTTGGGCCCCAGTTGGGCTCCCAAGAGGAGCAGGTAGGGTGGGGTGAGTGGGAGGCCCCCCTTCACACCCACCATTGCCACCAGGGGCATGGAGAAGGATGGCGATTGCCTCCGGGGGGAGGGTCTGCCTACTCCCAACTCCTGCAGTCCGGCTCCTCTCTCTCGAGTTCACGCACAAAAATACACTGGTCAAGGTACCCAAAGCCAGATACAAGTCCAAAGGAGAAAGAAGGTTTGCATTCCAAGGTCCCAGACTATGGAACGCTTTACCAACCAGCATTCGGTTGGAGGAAAACCACCTGACCTTCAGAAGACAGATTAAAACCCTGCTCTTCTGATGTCGAGAGACAGGAGCAACGAGCGCCCAGAGGCGATTTAGTTCGCATGTGGCGCGCTATGTAAGTTTTTCATTCATTCATTCAAGGACAAGCCGATTAGTCAGGGACTGGAGCTACACAGAAATGGAGTCTCTGCAGCTGACAGCTTGCAAACCGCTGAGCCTGTGGGGAAATCAGATACAGAATCTGCAGGGTTGGGCAAAGAATCTGGGTCCTGGGGTCAAAAAATCTTGCATGACCATCCCAACAACCTCAGCAAAGAGAACATAGGGCCCAGCCACACCTGATGGAGTCAAACAGCATAGAAATAAGATCAGAGAATAGCATGATTTCAGGCCGCTGATGTCGGCACTGTCAGAAGGCACAGTTTAAAATTTAGGCGGGATGCGACCGTGTGGCATTAAAAAGAATATAAGTCCAGACTAAGGCCTCAGATCCTCCAGAATAATGCACAGCTGCTAGCAAGTGATGATCGGATGGCTGGAGGTGACTAATGTAAGTGGGCCACAAAAAACAGACTGAAGTACAAATTTCCATGTGACTCTTTGCGAGCAAAAGCTACAGTGTGAAACTAGTGGAAAATGTGTGTGCTTCAATGTTCCCAGCAGATAATGTCAGTATTTAGTGCCACAACCTTAACCCCCTTTCACTGCAGACACGGTACTCCAAAAGCCAGCAGCAAAAAAAAAAAAAAAAAAATCCAGGGCTTTTTTGTTTGCTAGTTTCCAATCCTGTAGGCAGCAATAAAACCAAAAAGGTAAAAAGACTTCCTGTGTCCCTCAACAGACAAGAAAGAAAAGAAAAAGTTGAAATTCATTTAACACCCCTCACATTTTTGTAAATATTTTATCATATCTTTTCATGTGACAACATTGAAGAAATTACACTTTGCTACAATGTAGCAGTGTAAATTTGCTGTCCCCTCAAAATAACTCAACACATATTAATGTTTAAACCGCTGGCAACAAAAGTGAGTATACCCCTAAGTGAAAATGTCCAAATTGGGCCCAATTAGGTAGCTATTTTTCCTCCCCAGGGTCATGTGTTACAAGATAAGACACACAAGGAAACACGTTAGCAGTGCGGGTCGGCTTACGGAACCCAAAAGGGACCAACATCTCTGCCACTTCCACAGACTCCTCCATCTTTAGAATATCTTGCACTGTGGTGATAAGATCACCTACCAGAGCCCTCTCGTGCGCTGACCCAGAGACATCCTCACTGTCCGACCGGTCTCGGTCCGCATCCTCAGACACATCAGAACCAATTTTCATGAGCCGCATCACAGTTGTCCCCAGAAGGATGGCGGGGGGGGGGGGGGGTGCTTTTTACCCCCCCCCCCGTGTTCTCATGCGCTGCTTCCACCTTGGAAACAAAGGCCTCCAGGATCGCCGACATAGCGTCCACCTATACAGCGGGTGCAGGGGCAACGGTTGCCAACTCAGGTGTTTTAGGGGGAGATGCGTCCGCTTCTGACGTCATGCTGACCCAGGCGCCTGACACAAGGGGACTCCTAGCTGCTGCAGAGACAAGGGGCTCCCCAGAGGACTCCCCACCCTAGAACGGTCACCACACAGCTTCCGTCCGCCTCCTGTCTGAGGTGCTTTCTCTACAGCTGCCTGTGTCAGTCTAAGCCTCCACAGCATGTGTTAATTTGTGCCGGTTAAACGAGTGCTAAAGGCTAAGAACCCTCGCAAAATGGGCGACGAGTGGTCGTACTGTAAACAGACCACAAGAAAATGGCCGCCGAATGGCTGATAAAGGCCAAACTGCGCCGCCAAAATGCCCACCGATCGGCAGATAGAGGCCAAAGGGGCGCCACCAAAATTGCCACCAAGCGGCAGATACAGCCCAGGGAGGAGGGAAGGAGGAAAGGAAGGATGGAACCCCCTACTCAACCTCCCCGGGAATTCCCAGCTATGTCCTCCTGTCGGAGCAGGGGACTGCTAATTACCCGTCCTGGGTGGATTACGCTGGAAGAATCCCAGACAAACAATCTTCCGCGTGGTGACGGAGGTGACTGTCAGCCCGGCCTGCTGTGACTCGGCCATATAGACCGGTCATATGCATGCCCCGGAGCATACCGGCCACCCGTAGAGTGACGGGCATGTCGTGGACGACCCAGTGCGCAGCTAAGGTCGGCACACGCTCAATGGCCCAAACTGGGGAGACTACACAGATCTGGGATCCAGCCTGTCACCCAGTCGGCAATTGATAGAAGATCACAGAAAAAAAAAAAAAAGGATAGCAAAGAAAAATCTCCAGGCCATGGGCCCGAAGGGAGCCATGCCCTTCTCCTATGCTAGGCAGAAAAAAAAAACTTACCTGGGAGATGCAGGGAGAGTGGTTGTACCTGGGGGGACTGCCTCCCTGGGCGGTACTGTTTAGTGTGTGATGTGATTAAAACTTCCTAACAAGCGTTCTACCTAGTCACTCCTAACCGAAAGCCAATACACACTTTATCAAGATTGCTGCTGTGTCCATCCATGAACGAAAGAGAAAGATGTACTCACTTTTGTGAGATACTGTAAAATATTCATTACTCTATCCAATACTAAAAAAGTTTTTCCTTTCAATATATTTTCAAATAAATCTTTTGCTACGTCTAAGAGTGTTTCAAAAGAACATTAATTATTATGAATATCACGTGTGAACCATGGGTACAGTCCTTACTTGTCTACTGTCGTTTTCTCTGCAGCCTTGAAGTTTTATAAGAGATCCTGGTGCTCGGTCCACAACAGTAAGACAAAGATCCATGTGTTTAACCGACTTGTCTTTCGTAAGAGCCCATTCCTGAAGTAAAAAGAATACAGACAACCAGGAAAATTTGTTTTAAAAAAAAATATATCAAAAAACTTTTCTTACATTACATTTTTCACTTACAACTCACTTTTTAGGTCTTTAGCTCTGCAGCCAACATATAATTATTCTTGTCAGATTTAATAGCAGTGAAACATATTACAGTATCTTCTCCAAACACAAGCTTGCCAAATCCAAACTTGAAGGTCAAACTAAACCCTCATACAGTATATTTCCATCTGCCATCTTATCCTCTATTTACAGTAGATTTGCATTTCCCATGGTGCTGCATATGTGATCAGCTAGGACATCAGCCATTGAGGACTTAAAAGATCAAGCTGACAACTATTGGGCCTCTTTCACATGTCCGCCTCCGTTCGTCCATTTTTACAAGTCCGTTTACAGACTTGTAATGGACGCCTATGGGGTCGCGTCCGTTAGATGATGCATCCGCTAACGTTCGCAAAGATCCGCGTCCGTCTGGATCCGGTTTTTCGGACGGAAGAAAACCCTATTTTTCTTCCGTCCGGCGTAACGGATCGGATGAAGACGGACAAACGGTCCGTTTTCATCCGATTCCCCATAGGGGAGAGCGGAGGAGAGACAGGGCGGTCCCTGCACAGTGTGCGGGGACCACCCTGTCCGCCGACAGCTGAGCGGGACCCCCCGCTGAGCCGACAGACACACACGGAGCGGACCGAAAAACGGTCTGCTCCGTGTGAAAGGACCCTTAGAAGTTATCACCAATGGCAGGACTTGTCACACACTATTACTATTACAAGGGATGTTTATATTATAGGTTTATATTATAGAAGTGTAAAAAATAAATAAATAAAATTAAGTAAAAAAAAATGATTTACTCGGCATAACATCTTTCACCTTATACAAAAAAATTGGCCCAACTTCACAGGCGTTTGAAAAATTATTGCGCAAATACTGGACGAGATAAAAAGTTGCAAAGACCGCCACTTTATTCCCTAGGGTGTCTGCTTAAAAAAAAAATATATATAATATATATATAATGTTTATGATTTTTACATTAAGGAGAGAAGTGCCAGAATAGGCGCGGTATGGAAGAGTTAAAAAAAAAAAAAAAAACACAACAGCGAACAGTTAGCCTAATTTTTTTTTTAATAATGTGAAAGATTAAGTTACGCTGAGTAAATAAGATACCCAACATATCATGCTTCAAAATTGCATATGCTCGTGGAATGTTGCCAAACGTCGGAACTTAAAAATCCCCATATGCGACGCTTACATTTTTTTTTACTGGTTACACTTTTGGGTTACAAAGGAGGTCTAGGGCTAAAATTATTGCTCGCGCTCCAACGTTCGCGGCGACACCTCACATGTGTGGTTTGAACACCTTTTCATATTTATGCATTCATTTCTGCGTGCTAGCACACTGGGACAGGGACACTTTACTTTTTTTTTTTTCTTATTGTTAATTTGACTTTTTTTTTTTTTAAGTCGACACCTTTTAAAAGAAAAAATATGTATTTGATAACTTTTATTCCTATTACAAGGAATGTAAACATTCCTTGTAATAGGAATATGGCATGATTGTTCCTCTTTACAGTCAATAAGACCCCACATCTCACCTCTAGGCTGGGAAGCCTGTAATAAAAAATAAATAAAACAAATCTCAGCTTTCCAGGCGAGGCGGCGCCGATTGTTTGAATGCAGAGGCCTAGCATGACATAACATTGCACCCAACCTCTGACGATCATAGAGAATCTATGGTAAACATCCGGAGCCGGTGGATCTGTTCTCCGACTCACCGATCACATCGGTGAGTAGGTAGAAGCACCGGAGGGCGGTGGGAGTTACATCCCCTCTCACCACCCGTAAGAACAATCAAGCCGCTGACCAGCCGCTATGATTGTTCTTGTGGTGTAGGGAATCGCTGGCTGAAAAAGACAATACCTGAATGATGCAGGCATCATTCAGATATACCCGCTCAATGTCAAGGATGTCATATGACAGCCAGCGGACGAGAAGTGGTTAAAAAGTATGTCAAACCTTGGGGCACCCCAGTCTAAATGGGGTCTTTCCTATTTTCACATCAGAGTCCTTAGACTAAAAACGCTGCATTGATTTGACAGTAAAACTACTTTATAAAAAATTCAAACAGAATAACTGTCAGCACATCTGCATGTAAACATAATTTAATCAGATGGTCTGGATTGTGGATCAGGCCACAGTACCACATAGGACCTCGACAGTAGTTTAAAGCTGGGTTCCCAGGCAGCAATGTACAGGGGATGGACAAAAATATGGAAACACTACATCATTTTCAGGTGTGAAAGTGACGTTTCGCATTGAAAGCAGATGTGATGCAACATTCTTTTGCTTCAGCTGTAGGATGAGACACCTAGCTAACAGGCGGGAAGCCTCACTTTCGTCATTCACTGGGTGTGCTGCTAGTAATACAGAGCCATGTCAGAGCTTACAGAGTTTCAAAGAGGGCAAATTGCCGGTGCCTGCTTAGCTGGTGCCTCTGTGACTGAAGCTGCTAATTTGCAGTGTCGTGAGGTACAGTATTAAAGATTATGACAGCATATACAGTTTCTGGGAAAACGTCACTCGATAAGCACAAGCGCAGTCGACATAGTCAACTGACTGAAAGACAAATGGACATTGACCAGGATTGCAACCTGTTTTTTTTCCATGAAGAATGGTTTCTGATTCCATTATCCACAAACCAAGACTTATACTTGGCAATCCCAGGAGAATTCTGGCAGTCTTGGGGGCCAAAGGTGGTCCAACACCATATTACAGTATCTCACAAAAGTGAGTACACCCCTCACATTTTTGTAAAATATTTTATTATATCTTTTTATGTGATAACACAGAATAAATAAAGCGTTGTTATAAATGCGAAGTAGTGAGTGTACAGCTTGTATAACAGTGCAAATTTGCTGCCCCTTCAAAATAACTCAACACACAGCCATTAATGTCTAAACCACTGACAACAAAAGTGAGTACCACCCTTAAGTGAAAATTTCCAAATTGGGCCCAATAAGCCCTTTTAGCTCCCTGGTGGCATGTGACTTGTTAGGGTTACAAGGTCTCAGGTGTGATTGAGGAGCAGGTGTGTTAAATTTGGCGTCATCGCTCTCACACTGGTCACTGGAAGTTCAACATGGTATCTCATGGCAAAGAACTCTGAGGATCTGGAAAAAAAAAAAAAGAATTGTTGCTCTACATGAAGATTGCCAAGACCCTGAAACTGAGCTGCAGCTTGGTGTCCAAGACCATAAAGCGGTTTAACAGGACAGGTTCCACTCAGAACAGGCCTCGCCATGGTCGACCAAAGAAATTGAGTGCACTTGCTCAGCATTATATGCAAAGGTTGTCTTTGGGAAACAAACGTATGAGTGCTGTCAGCATTGCTGCAGAGGTTGAAGGGGTGGGGGGTGAGCCTGTCCGTGCTTAGACCATACGCTGCACACTGCATAGAATTGATCTGCATGGCTGTAGTCCCAGAAGGAAGCCTCTTTTAAAAGGTAATACACAAGAAAGCCTGCAAACAGTTTTCTGAAGACAAGCAGACTAAGGACATTGATTACTTGAACCATGTCCTGTGGTCTGATGAGACCAATGTATACTTATTTGGTTCAGATGGTGTCAAGCGTGTGTGGTGGCAATCAGGTGAGGAGTAAAAATACAAGTGTGACTTGCCTACAGTCAAGCATGGTGGTGGGAGTGTCATGGTCGGGGGCTGCATGAGTGCTGCCAGCACTGGGGAAAGGGAAAAAGGAATGCCAACATGTACTGTGACATACTGAAGCCAAACATGATCCCCTCCCTTCGGAGACTGGGCCGCAGTATTCCAACATAACAAACCCAAAACACACCTCCAAGACGACCACTGCCTTGCTAAAGAAGCTGAGGGTAAAAGTGATTGACTGGCCAAGCATGTCTCCAGACCTAAACCTTACTGAGCATCTGTGAGGCATCCTCAAACGGAAGGCGAAGGAGTGCAAGGTCTCCAACATCCACCAGCTCTGTGATGTCCTCATGGAGGAGTGGAAGAGGACTCCAGTGGCAACCTGTGAAGCTCTGGTGAACTTCATGCCCAAGACGGTAAGGCAGTGCTGGAAAAAAATGGTGGCAACATAAAATATTGACACTTTGGACAGGGATCCGACTTCAAGACGCCCCAAGTTGCGCGGTCGAGAAAATGAATGGAAGTGAATGGGAGCCGTCTTAATGTACACTACTGAAGTCGCTCCGACTTCAGAAAAGGTTCCTGTACTACTTCAATCCGACTTGTAGGCGACCTGTACCCATTGATTTCAATGGAAGTGGCCTCCAAGTCGGATCCCCGTTTACAGTGAACCTGTTCTAAAGCAAGCACCTCCCTCCCAACAGGGGAACTCCACGCCAAATTTTAAATAAAAAAAAAAAACGACGTGGGGTTTCCCCCAAATCCATACCACACCCTTATCCGAGCACACAGACCGGCAAGCTGGCATGCCCTCAACATGGGATGGGTGCTTTGGGGCGCCCTGTGGCCCCCCACCCCAAAGCACCTTGTCCCCATGTTGATGGGGACAAGGGCCTCTTCCAGACAACCCTGGCCGTTGGTTGTCGGGGTCTGCGGGCAGGGGGCTTATCGAAATCTGGGAGCCCCCTTTAATAAGGGGCCCCCAGATCCCAGCCCACCACCCTATGTGAATGAGTATGGGGTACATTGTACCCCTACCCATTCACCTGGTGGAAGAAAAAGGTCAATAAAAAAACACTACACAGGTTTTTAAAGTAGTTTATTAGGCAGCCGGGCACCACCGCTGTCTACTTTCAGCTCTTTTTACCATCAGGGGCCCAGTCTTCTCCCTTCTTCCGACTTCGGGGGGGTCTTCCGACTTTTTCGCTCTCTTCTCCCGCTCTCCGGTTCTTTTTCTCTTCTGCCGGGCACCACCGCTGTTCTATTTTTAGCTCTTTCACCAGCGGGGGCCCAGTCTTCTGCGTCGCCTTCTTCTCTTCTACGATGTTGACTCAACGCTCCCTCCCGCTGAAATGCCGGGTGTGCGGTGCGTGGCGATTTATATAGGCATCTTGTGACGTCCCAGGCATGGGCTCCCGGGTGGTCGGACGAAGGCCCCCCCATCGAAGTTACCCCCCCCCTCGGATGTCAACCACCCCCCGTCGGAAGCCCCCCCCAACGTCGCCCCCCCCTCGGAAGACGTCAAGAAGGCAACGAAGGCCCCCCCCCTCGGAAGAAGGTCGGAAGAAGCCCCCGCCAACGTCGGAACCCCCCCCACGGCCCCATTACCCCCCAACGTCGGAAGAAGGAAGAAGTCAAGTCGGAAGAAGGCCCCCCCAATTCGAAGAAGGCCCAGAAGAAGGTCGGACGTCGAAGAAGGCCCCCCCCAACGTCGGAAGAAGGCCCCCCCCCCAACGTCGGAAGGCCCCCCCCCGTCGAAGAAGGCCCCCCCAGTCGGAAGAAGGCCCCCCAAGAAGAAAACCGAAGAAGGGCGGGAAGAAGGGAAGTCGGAAGAAAGGCCCCGTCGGAAGAAGGCCCCCCCAACGTCGGAAGAAGGCCCCCCCAACGTCGGAAGAAGGCCCCCCCCCAACGTCGGAAGAAGGGCCCCCCCCTCCCCAACGTCGGAAAAAAGGCCCCCCCCCCCCCCAACGTCGGAAGACGGGAGGAAGGCCCCCCCCCCCCAACGTCGGAAGAAAGGCCCCCCCCCCGTCGGAAGCCCCCCCCAACGTCGGAAGAAGGCCCCCCCCCCCCCTCCCAACGTCGGAAGAAGGGCCCCCGTCCCCCCCCCCCCAACGTCGGCGGAAGAAGGCCCCCCCAACGTCGAAGAATCAAAGGCCCCCCCCAAACGTCGGAAGAAGGCCCCCCCAACGTCGGAAGAAGAGCCCCCCCAAACGTCGTCGGAAGAAGGCCCCCCCAACGTCGGAAGAAGGCCCCCCCAACCGTCGGAAGAAGGAAGGCCCCCCCCAACGTCGGAAGAAGGCCCCCCCCCCGCCGGAAGAAGAAGGCCCCCCCCCCCCAAACGTCGGAAGAAGGCCCCCCCAACGTCGCCCCCCCAACGTCGGAAGAAGGCCCCCCCCAACGTCGGAAAAGAAGGCCCCCCCCCAATCGTCGGAAGAAAGGCCCCCCCGTCAACGTCGGAAGAAGGCCCCCCCCACGTCGGAAGAAGGCCCCCC